>CAJVPM010002122.1:0-10487 GCA_910592325.1 Scutellospora calospora | reverse complement strand
TTTTTGCTGAGTTTCGTGGGCTGTATCCATATGCACCGATCACGGATAAGATTAGTAATCTGTTTTTAAACATCGTTAAGGTAATATATTTAATTTCCGAGGAGGCACATATTTCAGTTCTAATTAATGAGTATCTGCAGATCCCGTGTGAGGAACCAAATCAAACCGAACGTCAAAAACTTGCAAGGCGCTATTTACGAAATTTTGATGTTATAACCGAAGAAGAAGAAATAATTATAGAGATGTTTAGGGAGCTGTATGTTTCGTGGGGAGTCGGTCAAAATTGCAATAAAAGTTTTGTGTTCAAAATTCTTATTTTCGTTGTTACAGGGTTGACAACGAGCGGTCCTCATTCACAAGAAATTATGTTGTTGAAGACACCCACACAATTCGAAACATCACTCCAATAATATTAAAACCTTTTTTTAAGAACAATAAAAGAATAACCTTTGAAGGGTATATGTTGATAATTAATAGTATTATGTTTATGTTGTGTATAAGCCTTATTTTATTTTTCTTTTTTCGCGTACAGGGCGAATAAAATGTCGGAATCATCGGCAATCGCAAATAGACGCTTTGATCCTGAACGTTTGGGTACGAAACCTGATTTCACTGTAATAACCACGAATCCACAAAAACACGTTGAATTGTTTATCGTTGAGATCAAACCGAATAAAACGAATAATGCTCTTGTTTTGGAGGATCTTGTCTCGCTCGGGAAAACGATGAAGTGTGCGATAGATAAATCTATCGAAGACGGTGCAGATGACCTAGTCATATGTGGCATGCAGGTTATCGGTAAGTACATTTTGTGAACAAATAACAGTACAATCTCTGTTTTTCATATTAAAATTTTCATTTTTTGTTTTCAGGGTTCTTGGGAAGAGCCTATCTGATGGACCTCCGGTTCGAAGGGATCTACCGCATGATATTAATTGGAGAGTTCGAGCTTCCCAGGGGTTCCACATCGTGGGGTACTGCCTTGCAGTGCTATCAAGTCATGAACATAATTCGAGTAAGCAGGCGATCAATTGTGCAGACATTATTTATATAAGGTTATTAATCCTAATGTACCTTTCTAGCTTATAGTCAATAATGGGGCCATATCATATCAGACCGCAATAAGAATGAATAAACAATCAAAATCAAAAATGATGATCAAGCCAATGTTTCATAATCCGACGAAGATACAAAAATACAAACAATACTGATTATAGTATCACTATAAGTAAAGTCTTACTGTGCCATATTCACGTGATTTCGTTGACCCTAAATAAAAAAGAAATAAATAGTTTATATCGATTCTTTCCTTTCGGTTATTTTTATCTATAAATGAATTATGTGCTTATCAATGAAAAGTAAAATAAAGCTTTGACCTTTCTCCTTTTTTTAACTCGCGTATGCTATTAATAAAAACTATTTGAATCTGGTTAGCCGATCATCTCGTGATTTATAACTCGCCAGCTCTGGCATGGATTTAGGGGGATCACATGTGATACAAATTTTATAGTTTAACCGTCCATGGTGATCGGGTTTAATTTAACCGAATCATGTGAATCTGTTTTTACCCAAACAATCGAATAAAAATGAACTGATATTTATTATAATATACTTGCTATAAATTGCTAAAAATGTTATAAATCACTAAAACAGCTATAATTAGGGATGGCAACGGTCGGTCATTTTCGGTTTAGCCGACCGGCTAAGCCGCGGCTATCTCATGATCCAGTGATCCAAATCGGATGATTTTAATACCATTCGAATCGTCTCAATGAGACGATTCGAATGGTACTAAAATCTTCCAATTTGGAGTACTGGATCGAAAGATATAGCTAACGGCTACAAAACGGCTAGCCGAAAATGACCGACCGTGGCCATCCCTATAATTTCACTACACCTGTAAAATGGTTAAAACTAACTACTATTCTGGCTTAAATCCTGTAGTAGTGCAGACGTTAAATAATTTGCAATATAGGTGTAGTAGTGAAACTCTAGAAATGTAGTGTTTTCATATTTGTTATCTATTTAAAAAATTTCTTGAATATAATCCAAAATACTTTTCTAAGAATAGATTTATTCAAATGATTAAAAGATTATATAAAGATAGAAGATTTAAAGCTAAGAAACATTTATTTTATTTATTGTACTATGTTATGACTTCTTGGTAATTATCTATAAAAATATTATCAAATATGCTAATAATTATTCAAAGAAATATATTACAAATAAAAGATGCAGTATATCTATACAAAAGAATATAAAAAAAAAGAAGTAAATTATTTTTTAGTTTTGATAAAGTTGATAAGATTTTTATAAATTATTCTGTATATCTATAGTATAATTTATAATAAATATAATACAGATAATATATTTAGAGAAAAAATTATTTATTCTATATTTAATAGTACAAAAGTTATCTAATAGGCTTAGAAAGCTTTTAAATTGAGATTTGAAATATGAGCAAAATAAGTTTAAAATATGATGAAGAATAATAAGAAATAATAATATTTCTAATAAAAAAAAATTTTTAGATATAACTCTTTATAATAAAAAAGTATTTGATAATTATAAAACAACTAAAGTAGATAAAAAAAAATTAGTTATATAAATAATTAAGTTTTGTATTATATGTAGTTATTTTAATAAAATTATATTGACAAAGCTATAGAATTATTATATATTTAGAGTAGGTTTATATATATATATATTTTTTTACTTAATTGCTAATTCGGATAAGATCGACATAAAATTATACAAAAGTTTATGTAGAATCTAGGGATAAGTATGATAGTAATTTTATAATATACTGCAAATCTGCTAAGTTTGATTTTAGAGATTAGAAAAATAGTGAATCTTACTGTTATGTTAATAGAGAATGAGTTATTAGACAACAATCTCTATTATGTTGCTTACTTACGATATTAGTGATGACTTTCTAGTACTAATAAAAAGAAAGAAGTATATTTTCTTATTCGAATTGGTCAAAAGACTAAAATAATTTTAAAAGAACACGAATTTTTTATGACAGTTATTATTAACTACTCCAAAAGTTCTTTTTTGCCTAGCTATTATTGTGAAAGTAGTTCTTTTTTCAGTATAAAATTGGATCTGATATCAGCAATTTCAATGGTATATAGGGAGATTTTCAATAATTAAATGTGCTATTCTAGATTTTTGGTACTTAGATAGACAAATGAATTAATAATCAAACAGCTCTTATTAAATGTACTATTTATTTCTATATCTTTTTCACTTGGTGAATATAAAATTTTTATTTTTGGAATTGGTTCATCTTCAAACCCTGAATAGAATTATGCTGGATCAGGCTATAAGTCATCTCTTTTATAAACTATAAGTGGAAAATATGTATTATATATTTCGAAAATAGAGGATAATTTTTGTACTTTAGAGATTTATAAGGATTTTAATATTAAAGACTAGATCGAAGGTTCGTCTCTAAATGAAGTGTGGCAAAGGCTAAATATTCGAAAGTATACTAGAATTCAACTTTTTGGGCTTGAAAACTCTGAAGTACAATCATTTATTTGCCAATATCATGTTCCTTCCTGTTTGCCAAATAATTGGCCTGATTATGCTCTTATGAAGTTTTTTTTTGACTATCACTTAAAATAAAGAACTCTTGCTAATATAAATTGGCACACCTTATTTCTTAATTAGCATAAAGATCAAAACAATATTATTGAGCTTTATTCAAGTCTTGAAAGCCTCTACCCTTCGGATTACTAATTTAGTAATCGCGAAATAGATGCTTAGCATGCAATGCTTTGTGCATGTAGTTGTCATAACATAACACTATAGATATCTGAGGAATCACAGACAAGGTTTAAAATCCTTCAAGTAAAACGAAAATTAACACTAAGTTTATTTTATTTTTTAGTATCAATTATGGACGAAAAATATACAACCAGAAAATAACTATGCTATGCTTCAACAATTGTATAGTTTAGAGTTTTTAAATAGCTTACCAAGTTATATCCCTAATAAAACTCATATTTTTTGGCAATATTTCAATTAAGCATTAATAGATAACAAAAAAACAAAGGATGGCAAAAGACAAGTTTTATCAATAATTGCTAACGATTTTAGTTATTCAGATTTAAAGACAAATTTAGATGTAAGAAATATCTATATTTTTTTACAGGTTATAGTATGATTTCTGAAAGCCATTTTCCAAAAAGAACATAATACTGACAAAGTTAGCTAGCATTAGTTATCATGCTAGCTGATTTAATTGATATTATATTCTTTCGAGAAAATAGCTTTTGGGAAATAGTACTATAATTTTTTTTACAACTTTCTGCAAAATCACTACAGGATGCAATATTATTATACAATTTTTGACTAATATTAATAGGTTGGAGACCATATAATTTCAGAATTATGAAAACATACCAAAATAAACAGATATGGTGTACTAGCTTTAACTAAACCAATAATTCACTGCACTAAGCTAATGACCGAGCAATTAAATCAGTTTGATTTATTTTTTATAACTAAAGAAAATGTTAATATGTCATCATATAAAATAGATAACTCTACAGGCTTACCTATATTATATCTTCAGGATCATAAGAAAGCTATGTGGAATAAGTTTTATGAGAAATATCCTAATGGTATGCAATTCATAACCTTTATAACTCAATTGGAAGGAAGTAGGTTTGTGTATAAGGAAAATCTTGGTGGTCTTTATACTATGTGTAATGAGCTTGGTTATGAGGTTTTTGAGAATATCGAATCTCTTATAAATACTCAAATCAAAAATAATGAGTTGAAGGTAAGTTTGTATTTCAGGTTTTAATAACAACAATTGAAACTAAATTTTTTAATTTGTAAAAAAAATAAAAATAAAAAAAAAATAAAAAATAAAAAAAAATAAAAAGGAAATGATATACAAAATAGCTCAAAATTTGTAATGATATCTGCATAAAGATTTTGCCACAAATTTAAAAGTATCACTAATAGGAATTGCTCTATATTTGCTATGCATAAGCCATTGTCTCTAACAAGCTTTTGATAATTGCAATTTGGATCATCCTGAAATTTGTAACAATTGCAACGAGTTGTTTACCTTGTTTAGTAATTTAAGAGCGAATGTTGATAGTGAATTTTATGAATCTTTAATAGAGTATTAAAATCAACTAATCTATTTTATAGCTCACTATGCACGTAAAATGTATCTCAATGCCCAATTAGATGTTGAACTTGCTCAACTTGATGTGAATAGTACTTTGCTCATTGTTGACTACAAGATGAGAATTTTCCTACAGAGTGCTTGAGAAATAAAATCTGAGTTCTTTGGAAAATACGAGTGAACACTCCACTCTGTTTTTATATATACCAAAAATGCAAAAACTAGTAGCTTTGATGTTCAAGTATTTGATCACTGGAGCAATAATACTAAGCAAGACACTTGGTTTACTACGTCTTCACTTAATGCTGTAATTGAAAGTCTAGATTGCATACCAAAATAGATTACTATTATTTCAGACAATAGCTCTTACTACCATAATACCGAGTTAATGATAATATTAGGAAAGTGAAAAGAATAGTATAATGTTACTATAAGAAAATAGTTGTTCTTAGAGGCCAGTGAAGCTAAAACTTCAATAGATTCTCATCACATACAAGTAAGTATTAAAAAAACGGAAAAAAAAATAACAAATGAAAATTTTAAGTAGCAATTTTTTTTATTTTTATTTTTTTACCCAAGGTCACTATTTCAGGTTTTTATTTGTCATAATTCATTATATTTTTCAACTAACAATTCATCTAGATAACTCATGCTATTAAGAGATATGTTAAGTTTGACCACAATATTGATTCTGGTGAAGATATTGAAAGGGCAATAAAGGATATAGCAGGAACACATGTTGCTTACCTAGAACCAAATAGAAATCAGTATTAGTATAGTTGTAACTGTTTTTTTTTATAACAAAATAATACTAAAATATTCTCTGTGTTGAATGGCATGATTTGAATACTATTATTCATCACTATCATATGATTTCACAGACATGCATGTTCGTGAAATCATATGATAGTGATGAATGATAGCATTCGAATTGTGCTATTCAATATAGCGAATGTTTTAATATTACTAGTATAGGTAATAAATATATATATCAAACAACACAGGCGATAGCAATTCAACACTAAGAACAATGACAGGAATTTGAAACTAGCACGAGTAGTCTTGACCCAATAATAAAGCTAAAATAGGATATATTTATACAAAATTATTGCCTGGAATTAGCTCATGGAAAAAATTCATACCTGCAAATATACAAAAAATTATGAAAAAGCATATTATTAAAAAACCTGAACCTAGCATTACTACACATAGTCATCTGAGCAAATCATGGACTACACCAATGCCAAAAATTCAAGGTCATAAAAATTTATTATTTGGGTATTATGAGGTATACTGTTTTGCAAAGCTTACATTATTCAGAGTTTATTAGAAGAAATGGTATTAGGCTTGTCAATTATTCAGATTAGATTGATCGATATCAGCTTGCATAAAGCTGATGTTGAAGTTAAAGAATTAGAAGTAGATTTTAAGAAGAATTATAGGTGAAAGTTTAAGATAGAAAATTTTTTGAGTATCAAACCTGGTATTTTTAAATACGGCTTTTTTTATTTACTTTCAGTTTTTTATTTATGAATTACTTCTGTTTCATTTAGGGTAAAACCTCCATAAGTGCAGCTTATAGACCGAATTTTAATATGTGTACTTAGAGAACAAGACAAGTACATATATCAAAATTATATATATATGCTGCAAAGGAAAATAGAATTTTGAACCTAATTATATTTTGTATTGGGTATAATAAGTATATGTTATGGCAAAAATTTTTGAATAATGGTTCAACTAAGCAATGAACATGTGCTGCAAAGCAGCACATGTCATTTGTCTAGTTAAGCCAATTTACCGTTATTCAAAAATTTTCTGAATAATAGTAGTATTATCTGACAATTTATAATAGGGAGTTGTTAGCTGAGTTTTAATTCAAGTAAATATGATTATTTCATAATACATGAAAAAAATAACTGAAAGAAATAAATTCATGATCATCTATTTATTAGGAATCGTATTCGGTTCAAAAATATTGAAAATCTGAAGTTCTATTTTCTTTTGATAGCACTCGTATTTGAAGCTAGAATTTGTGTATTTAGAGAAGTGCACTTAGAATGCACTTATAGAAATTTGCTATATTTTATTCATAAAAGTAGGATATTGTAAACAGTGCTGAACAGTACTAAGGTTATGCTACTTATATGCAAATTAAATTATCTAGTGCTTGATACTTATACATAATACCTGTGGATACATTGTTTAGATACTAAGGTTTTATCACTTATATTAGTTTCACTGAATGACAATTTAGTAGATAAAGATGAGAATAATGAACCTGTATATAATTTGCTTTTTTTTTTTTTTGCAAACAGATAACTAAAAATAGCTTATACATTCAGAAGACGATCAATTTAACTGACATAGCTGAAATAGATATTTGCAATGAACCAGAAGGGTCATAGTTTTATTTATATTTATTTTTCTTGCACGAATTTATTAGCTTTATCTAATATTTACTATCTCAATTTCATATTTTTTAATTTTCATATTTGAATTATATTTCGTCTACTTTTTATATTGGTTCATATATTTATTCATATCTTAAAATTTTGCTTAGATTTGATATTTTCTCTAATTTTGTTACTTCCAATGCTTCATATATGTTTTTCATGTTTTAAACTTCTGCTTGCTCATTTTCGACTTTATTATTTTTTATATTTTCATTATATCTTACTTTTTTTTTTTATTGTTTTATTTATTTGTATTTTTACATTTTATTTATGTTTCTCTCTTTTATTCGTTGTTTTCTTACTACACTTATACTTTTATATATAGTTATCAGGTATTTGTCACCGGTTAGTATTTGAAAGAAAAGTAGAAGAAGAGATTAGTAAAACGACTCACATCTCAAGTAAAAGGTTTATTAGAAGCTATGTTTCATACTAGAACTGCAAGCTAAGAAATAAAATGTCTGTGACCAAAATGCAACAAGAGTTGCTCAAATAGTTGCAAGAAGGCGAAATTAGTGAGAGTGATATACCTGAAATCTTGACAATTTCAAACTGGATCAGTAGCTTCTCACGAGCTTGGAAACGAGCAATAGCAGAATATTCTTTGGAGGAGAATATATTACAAACTTGAAATAAGCTATAATAAACATAATACATACCTATATGTATATTGATCTTTATATTTTTTTCTCTTTCTATATTGTGTTTATCACTCTATATTGTTATAGTTCATTGCCTATATCATCACTAGTTTTATTGTATTTGTTTGCTCTTTTTATTGTATTCATCACCAATATCATAACTATTTTTATTGTATTTGTCACTCTTTTAATTGTATTTGTCACTTTTTTTTTTTTATTGCACTAGTTGTGATCGCAATCGCTTATTGTGGTTGTAGATCTGATGTGAGTCCAAAGTAAAGTTTTTCACTTACAAGATAATAAGTATTTTTTTTTGTTATAAATTGCTTTTAGAACTTCTTAATTAGGCTATTTGTATAATAAAAACTAGTTATCAATAATTTTTTTGTATTTTGCCTTTTTGATATTTTTAAGTATTCTTTATTATATAATAGTAAAATCGATAATTTCTCCCCAAATTTATATAATAAATTTATGCCGATTTTATTCAGATCAGCAATTAAGTAATTTTGTTCTTTATTTTATTAGAAGAAATACTAAAAAATATTTAGACAAATACATAAAACTAAAACTAAGCTATTCTAATTTTAAGACTACTCTTCTTATTGCAATTTTGAACTTACTTAGCTATTTAATTAATATCTAAATATGATCTGCTACAGTAGTATTTTTCTTTCTAAAACTAAATACATGTCTAAATATCTATTTAGTCTTAATTAATAGAAAGCTATTACTAGCTTATATTAAGAAAGCCTAATTGTTTTTAAATTTTAATTATTTTTTATAATATATATTCTCAATCTAGTTTAAGATTTAGTTGTTTAATTCTTTTAGAATTTTTCTACTTTTTTCTGATATTGTTTCTTTTTTTTAAAAATTTTTGATAATATTATTTTCTTTATCTGCTATTCTTGTTTTTAGCAGCTTTCTTTTTTTTATTTTTTTTATCATACTAAATTTGTTTTCTTTTTTCTAACTTGTTATTACTTCATTACAAATTTTCTATAATTTTTTATAAAATTTGACTAGAAGATATTAATAAACTAACAAATTATTCAGTTAGTTTTAGATTTAAAGTTTAGAAATATTCTAATTCTTTGCTTTGTTTCTTGCTTATAAAACTCTAAAAATATAGCTTTTTTTTTTTAAACTTCTTTTCTAGATTTGTATTTAAAAATATATTTGCTAAACTAGTATTTGAGATCAAAATATTCTATTTTTCAAGTATTTTAAGTCTTAGCTCTGCTATTATTCTTCTTCTATATATTTTTAGATCTTTTAATAGATTTTATTGATAGCTAAGTGATTAAAAGTTTTTTTTGTTCTATAACAAGCTATATATAATTTATCTTTGTATAGCTTAGACTTTCTTTGATAGCATATATTTTATTTCAGCAATAATTTATTCAAATATTTTATTCTAAACTTAAAACTTTACTTTTCTTAAAACTTGTATATTTTTTGCTTTAGTATTTTTTTAATATATTTTATATATTTATTCAGTTTAGAACCTTATTAGAATTTTTTTTTTCTTTAACAGTTATGCTTTACGTATTTATTAGATAAAGAGTTATAGATAGCTAGTCTGCATAAGATTTAATTTAATATCAGAACCTATAGTTTCTCTCTATATATCTAATTTTCTAATAGAAAATACTACTCGATACTCTATTTGCATATATGCTCAAATATAATCTGTAGTACTAAAAACTTTCTTAATATAAAGAAAAAAAGAAGTTTGAACAATTTTGTTTGACTGTTTAGAAAGTTGAACATTGATAAAAGTAAAATATAATTGTTATATATAGTGAAAAGCAAAGCTACATACTATATATAACATTTAAAACTAAATTAAGAAAACTTGCTAACAAGTTAAAAACCTAACTAGCTAAAAAAAAAAGAGCAAAATAAAAACAAAAACAAAATAAAAGAAAATAAAAGGCATCTCATAAGAATTATAATCTAAATATATAATCCTGTTCAAAACTAAGTAGTTAAAAATTATAAATGCAAAATATACTTATTTGCAAATATCTTTAATATTCAATAACAATTTAGTTATTTCATCAAATATGTGATAGCTTATTATATTACAGTAAACTTGTAGTTTATATTGCAAAATAAAATTATATGTTTGTTGTACTAACTCTAAAATATACATATTTGTTGTTGTTATACTATAAGCCTACTTCCAAATTTGTTAATAATATATTGAAAAACAACTCTTTCTATCGATCC
>CAJVPM010002121.1:0-10489 GCA_910592325.1 Scutellospora calospora | reverse complement strand
AATATTTATATATAAATTTTTACTTAGATATTTTAAATCTTTAAAAATATAAATTATTACTATATTTAGACAATTATACAGGCAAATTTGCCTGCATTCCTCTACAATCTAAGGGATAGACTTGTGTTGGAGAAAAAGATGAAATTAACAAAAAAAATTCTTCACTTAAAATTAATTATCATGAACTATTGATTAGAATTATATAATTAAGTACTATTTAATTCTTCTTATCAGATAAATTGAATAGTACTAAAATCATATAATTCTGATTAATAGTTCATAAGATAATTAATTTTAAATGAAGAATTTTTTGTCACTTTCTCTAATACTAACTAGTACTAAGCAAATATGATATTAGTAATTAAAATATAAATTTTTTTAATTAGCTATTTTTAACTATTTATAAAGACTAGTTCAAACTAGTCTCAAAACCAAGACCAAACTATATAGCTAGTTAAAAAGACTAGTTTTTATTTTTCAAAACCAGTTTACTTCTATTTATAGTAAAAATTATAATAGTTACCTGTATTTATAAAGCAGTTAAAGCATAATTATTAAATAATAACCTGTTTATTTATTTATTTCTTTCTTAGCCACAAAAAGTATTTAATATATCTAAACTAAAAGCTGAAATAATATAGAATTATCAACAAAAATTAGAATTTATTGAATTACCTTCACAAAATTTTCATGAAGAAGATATACAAAATCAAATTAGTGAAGATAATGAATTTTATGAAATTGAATCAGAAGTTGAATTTGAAAATGAAGCAGGAATTAGAACTAAATCTGAAGAATCTGATAAAGCAAAAGATATATATATCTTAATTGAAGATTTTAATAAAGAAGTTGTAGATTTAGAATCTTTAATAACTAAATTTAGTTAATTTTTGAATTTATAAAAAAATATCTTAGCAGATGAGAATGAAGAATTAATAGACACTGAAGATAAAGATGAAGAAATTTTAACAATTAATGATATTGTTTACCTAGTAGTCAATTCTAATACTAAATAAAATTTGAACATACTTTTTAATAATTTAGAATTGCTATAATCTATTTTGTTCAACTTATATTTTTATTAATTTATATTTTTTATTAAAATAAAATATAAATCTAATATATCTCCTGGTATTCCTTATTTGAAAGGTTCAAAAAAAAAAATATATATATATATATAAGTATGTAAATCATACACAAAAATTATAAAGCTAATTCTAAAATCAGTTTATTAATAAAAATTTTATCTTTCATTGAAGTGATAATTTTATATTATTATTTTATTATTGTTTAACAGACTATCTTTTTACATACTTATTATGATCATTATTCTAATTTATTATAAAAAAAAATTATTATGCTTAAAATATTCATATTTAACCTTATCATATTTAGCTATTTTAAATATTTATATAATTAAGCAGAAATAACTATAAAGAATCAAGTAAAGGCAAGGAGGAGAGAATTCAAAACCTAGCCAAAGCTAAAGTAAAGATATGGATTGAAAAAGGCTTAAAGGAAAGCTGGTTAAGTTTTAAAAACAACTAAGGGATCTTGAATAAGTGTAAAGGAGCTTTCTATAGATCACTAGAATATGAATTTGCTTAGGCAAACTGTTTTAGTAGGAAGAAAATCACTTTTGCAGCTGATCGTACTTAGGTACCTAGGGCAGCCGAGTGAATCCGGAATTGGAAAAAGAGGGTAGTTATATAGCTAACATAGATTAGTTTTATTTTTGTTATAACATCATGTATGTTTTCTCTTAATAAATGAAGGGCAAGATCGCCTAAGTATAAAAAAAAATAAATATTTATATAATCAAAAATAATTATTATATTCAACTCTTTCTGACAATTCTTTTTTTCAAAAATTTGAAAAAGTGAAAAACAAAAATTTATTAGAGAAAATGAAACTTCTTTTACAATACAACAGTTTTTACAGAGGTTAACTACTTGCTTTTAGAGACTCTTTTGTATATTTAATATATAAGCTAAAAGTGATATTATACAAGATAACTAGCAGATAGAGCCTTTATATAAAAAATTTTAGTAAAGAGATGCAAAAGAGCTCTTTGTTAATGAAGTTGGTAAAAGAAGTCTTAAGACAGGAAACAATAAATTATTTTGTCTACATATTCCTTCAAACCTTAAAAAACAAAATTATAAAGTAGAGAATTTAGATTCCTCTTACAAAAGATCAATATTGTTTACACCTTTTATTTTTAGAAAAACCTGTAGATATGCAACTTTATATAGTAAACAAAATTAGATACTTTATTTATTGTTTAGTTCATTATATGACTTTGATGCTACAGACTCTAGAAAAAGATAATACAAAACTATCAATCTACAGATACTAGAAATAGATTATATGTTAGAAAGAGATTTATTTAAGATAGGTTATTAAGTTGTACAACTTAAAATTTTTAAGTCTAACTCAGATTATAGAATACTTGGTTACTAGTTCTTTTTTTTTCGTATTTTGTTCTTTTTATATTACTGTTTAACAAAGTTTTTACAACTTAAAGCAAGTTTTTCTTTGTTAGTAAGTATTTATACTTTTAGTTTAGTAACAATTTTTATCTTAAGACTAGATATTAACTACTGTTAGCTTAGCTTTAATTAGATTAGGAGAGACTTAGGATTTTGATATAGGCTCAAAGTTACTTTCTTTCAATCTAAGGATAATATCCTTTATAGAGGAGTTACTAAAAAGAAGAAAACTGACTTCTGCAATAGATCACATTTGGGCACCTTCTAAACTCATTTGGGTTTATATAGATAGCTAAGTAAATTCAGAATTGCAATAGAGAAGAAATTTTTATTATATTAGTTTAGAACTTTTTGTAATATTATATTTTTAGTTGTCATAGTATACAACATTCTTAATAAAATAAAGGGTAAGATTGCTCAAGTTAAAAAAAAAAAAAAAAAAAAAAAAAAAAAAACAAAAAAAAAAGAATACTTATATGATACATATTCATACTACTAAACTTACCAAATTACAATTATAATTTTTTGAATTTAATATTAAGCTATATTATTTAATGTTTGCATTGTTCTTCAATAAATTATTATTACTAAATTCAGGATTGAAAGATTAATAATTTTTTCAATAAATAAATTATTATTATTTATGTACTAAGAGTGCTCTACAGATTTCTTAATTAATATTGATAAATTTTTATTTATTTCAACACTTATTTTTGGCCTAGTTTGATATAGTAGTTTAAAATTAGATTTGTCTAGTAAACAAATTTGTTTGTCTAAGTTTGAGTTCAGTTCGAGTCCAGTCCAGTCCGAGTGACAACACTGTACTAACCTATCTGACTAAGCTTAGATCGAAAGTAAACTAGCTCTTATTTCTACCTCTTTCTTTCATATATTCTTAAGATATAGATTCTATGTATTCTCATTATATAATTAATAAAAAGCTAAAGGAAAAACCTCATTTAAAAAAAAAAAAAAATTCATAAAAATACGAGCTGTGAAAAATTAAGGTATTGATTTTTTTCAAATGTCAATCTGCCTTATTTCTATTGAAGCAGACTATACTGTATGATAAAATTAATTATACTATAAGATCTTTTTTTGCTATAAAACTTGAATATCTCAAAATTTTATTATGTAAACTGGTTTTAGGCTATTTATTAAAGTTTTCAGCGCTTAGTTTTTCATATATATGTACTCTAATCCTAATACTAGCTTTAGCTCTAACTCTAACTAATAGTAATTTTAATTTTTTTAAAGTATCAAACTTGCAATATCGCAACTTGCTAAAATTAGCAAATCTCATTTTAAATTTGATTTTATTAATAAAAATTTTACTATATTTTCAAAATATTATTAACTATATTAAAACTTAAAAAATTTTATATTTTCAGAATAAGAACATAAACATCACATTTTTAATTATAACAGCACAATTATTAAACTTTATTAATCTTTTTAATAAAGATATTCATCCTAACACAAAGAAAAATAAAATAACTATGCAACCTCTTAGAAATAAAAATTTAAGCAAATTAAAACATTAGATATATTGATTTAAGTTTTTTTAACTAAAAAAAAAAAAGCGCACCTGGATTATATTATAATAAAAGGTTTATACGTATTCATCTCTCTCGTCCATATCCTCTGCTGCATCAAGTAAACTTTTTAATTCGCCTCGCTCGTGGAGAATTGAAATGAACTCACGAAAAAATGGACCATAGTCGAATGTTCGTCGTTCTTTTTCAACCTAACAAATGTAGATAATATTCATAAGAACATTGATAAAAAAGCTCGCAATAAAATTTCAAACTATTAATTAATTTACTTCTTTCCGCTTTTTTTCCATGTCAATTTCTTCAAGCAAATATTGAGTTGTATTAATTCTATCTTGATGAATACCTAATTCGTCTTTAGTTATAGCTAGAAGAACATATTCAATTTCTTCTATAAAAAACCTACAAAGTAAATATAATTAAAATTATTAATATGTTATATTTTAAATTAAGATTCTAAAAAAAATGCCATTAGCTTACCCATTAATACGTTCATTTATTTCACCACGAGTAGCATCATACCATGTTTTCTCATCCGAATATTTTCCTGAAATGAAATAAATCTCAAAATGGCAACAAAAAATAACAAATAAATAAATCTTATATAGGAACCTAAGCTAACGGGATGTGGGTATAAACCATCTAATTGCCATGCTTCCCCATCCACAGGAACGTAGGCAATATAATGATAGGCTTCACCGACGGCTTCATCAACTACTATTTTCTTCCCTCTTCCTTTTTTCTTGGTCGCTGCTTCTTCAACGACCAATGCTTCTTCAGGATGTCTTATTAAATTATATGAGTTAATTACAGAATCCACTATTATATATCTATATATAAAATCACTTACCTGGACATTGAATTGTGAATATGACGGAAATCTGGGTGATTTGTGATTGCAAATCCACGCGTCTAATATGAAAAAATCGTTTAAAAAATCCAATTTACATAAATATATCACATCAAATAAAAAGAAATTTTAAACTCGCAGCTGGTGGAAGCCCCCATGTGAACTCTTTAAATTCTTTTAATTCTTGACCAATTTCCAGTCGTGGACAATTCAACACAATATTCAACACTGCTAACGTTGCGCAGGAGTTTTCAACAACCTAATATTAATATTGGTTTATACATAATTTCTTTATGTAGTAATTTGAAAAATAATTAAAAGAACTTTACTTGATTTGCAAAATATACATTCTTTGGAAGTTCTTCAATAGGTTCGTACTTGACATCTCTATGCAAACCTTTTACATCACCTGATACATCACCTATCATCTTAAAAAGAAAGACCAACCCATATATTTCGCTAGAATACAAATAAGCACGTTAAATAAATAAAAATTAAACTTGTATCTTTTTACGTAAAACGAAATTGATACTATTGATTGATTAAAAATTATTATATTTACCCAAGGTCATCGAAATTATCTTGTTGGTCAAGAACAAAAACTTCAGTTGCCTTAGCTCCCCTAACGCCCAAGCTATACATCAAAGAAGTGAAAAGTGCTTAAAAATGTAAATACAAAAAAAAAAAAAAGCATATTTTTAAGTATAAACTTTTTTTTTTTTTTTACTAAAAAAAAAATAATATATGTAATGTTTTACATGGTTCTGATTGTAGTTTAACCCACGGCCCTTCAGCACGTTCTTTGTGACTAAGTATAAGTGAAGACATAATATTCGATATCAAACATAAAATCGCGCGATATTTTATTTTATTAATTTGATCTTAACGTTAATATTTGATTACGCGTAAAAATGTGATACCAAATTAATACAGTGAATTTTGAAAAATACCCCCAAAATTAAAGGGTATTAACTGACTAGTTGGGGTAAGACCAGTGTCTTGCGGAGCTTGCGCGCCGCAACAATTTTTAAAATTTCCGCAACTAAAACCTGAAATTTATACGCGGATTCCGCATATAAATTTTGCAAAATTGTATATATGTTTATATAACGCAACCAAGTTATTCCGCAAGTTGATTTTTTATGAAGTTGCAGGCCCGCAACAAATTTAAAATCGAATTTCAGACACTGGGTAAGACGATTAAAAATGCTGTCTCATAAGTTGTCGTCATATTCTACTATCGCTTTATGTAGTATTTTTTGGAATTTATATATTTTTTATTTATTGAATAATTTCACACTTTTTCTATTAATCGTGACTTTTTTAATTGGCTTTAAATATCGTTAAACAGTCAAATATCGAATATTAAATGTTGCATGTCCGTGTGGAAGGTTACGCCACAAATGTCAATTACCTGTCGGATACATACCCTTCAATAGTAACCTTGGAATGTCAAGCAAATTTTTTATAATAAATTTTTTCTAAACTTAAATAAATTAATAACTTATTCAAATTAATATTTGGTTTATAGGATTTTATTTGTTTGATAAGGTATACGTATGTGTTTATATTACTGCTAATATAGCTCTCGTTATAGTGAACTCTCGATATAGTGAATATCTTGATAAAGTGAAGAATTTTTTTTAAATTCATTGCCATCATTATTAACTCTTAGCTCGATGCAATAAAGTTTATATAGTAAGTATTCTCTCGATATAAGCTATAGTGAAGTTTTTTTTTTTTCAGCCCGATCACTTCACTATAACGAGTGTGACTTGTATATAACTTTAGTAGTCTGTTTGTATTAATAACTGTATTATATCTGTAAATTAGTTTGCAATATAGAAGATAATAATATTATTTAAAAGAGAATAAATTATTATAAATTTGGGTTTATCTCTAATTTTAAATTTTGTATAATAAATTTTATTAATTAAATAATATAACAAAAAATTTTTAACTTTATATAACAAATTTAGAATTTAGATTTGTTAAATATTTTATTTGTATTAATTTAGTAAATATTATCGAAAGTCTTGAGCAATCGTTTAGGGCAAAAAAAGATGATCCAAGTAATATTATCTAAATTTTAGAATCGAAGGTCTTAATGAGTACTGTAATCATTTCAAAGTTTAGAATCGATTTATATTTTTTTTTTTATAAAAAAAAAAAAAATAGATTCGAATAAAATTCAATAGATTCGATAAATTCTGTTTAAATATAGATCATTTTTATTTATCATATAGCTTTATAGTGTTATCGAGTATTAACGATGCCAACAAAATTACGTAACCATGAATCATCACAAGAAAATAACTAGTAATTTTTCACATCGTTTACAATAAGTATAAGCTATAATATGTGTATAATTCATGATTATGTCATTTTGTTGGCATCGCTAGTATGTATACATGAATACCCAAGTTGATTTTTTTATATGATATCAAAGCTATTTGTGTTTGAATTATGTATTACTTTGTTTTTGAGGTGTTTACGATCTTTGTTTTGTGTGTTTGACAGTTTACGCAATTTGATCAGTTTTTTTAATGAAAGCTTTTTTTTAAAATAAGTTACTTTGATGTTTAGGAGTGTTAATGTTCAGCGTGAAGCATATATTTTTTAATATACTTGTACAATTGCCAATAGCATCAGGCGAGTTTTCAGTACAAAAGAAAATGTAATTGTGAGATTATATAAGTAAGCCTAGTTTGTATACTAGTAGCACTAACTTGGCTTAGTAATTAACTAGATTTAAAAGTATCTGACTAACTAATGAGTAATAAAGTATAGACAAAAAGCAAAAACATAGCAGACTAGAGTTGTATAAATATCACAAAGGTCTAATCTAGACAATATATAAAATAAATATATTAGACTACTTTAGTAGAATTTCTTTTGAGATTAGTTAAGATATGTATATTTATAATATATTGAGTAGAAGATACTTTAGAAGACCTAAACTATGTGATAAATAGATCTGGTGTAAGAGGCTAGCTTTAAGCAAGCAATTATATTAGTAATATGGAGTGTCTCGTATGAAAAAGGACCATTTTTACATTTTTCAAAAAATAAGTTTTTATTAGATTCGTATAAATTTTGACATGATTGACATTTTTCCAAAGGCCAACATATCACGAGATTACCCGATAGTCACCTGTTACTTTTAACCAATCAAAATCGTGAAATTAAATTAATCCCAGATCAGTCTGAAAATCAAAACAAATAATAAACTCAATTATCTCAAAATGAGACAAATATAAAAATGGTCCCTTTTTATACGAGACACTCCATATTAGTTTGTAACTATATCTCTTAGATTGTTAGGTGATTATTGTTCCAAATCGAAAATCGACTAATCATTTAGTTGGCAACTAATCGATTGACTTTTCACAACATACTATTAATCGATTAACTTTCACAACCTATACCATAAGAAATTCTTCGTGACTAACTCAATTGCAAGATTAGGTGTAACGCGAAACTTTAAGGAAAAATTCACGACAAATCGACTAATTAGTTAATCGATTATTCAACTAGTTGAGTATAATCAATTTTTTTGAAATACTTGACCAATTAATCGATTGCATTTTTTGGTTCGATTTAGAACACTATTACTGAAAACTTAGTTTTGAATAGTTCTCTCTATAAGTGATATATTCTCCCAGTAAATTTCATAATAAGAAGGGTTACTATTTTTTATATTTTATGTTGCAAAGCATAAAAATCCTCATTGAACTATTATCCTGGTTTTGCAGTCCTGAGGTTAGGCTTGAATAAGGGCTAGATTTTGATTAGATAATTATTATTATCAGATATCAAATATTTATCAATCACATCATCACAATTTCATTGTCTTCTTGATCTGATTTCATTATTTAATTTCTTATTTAATAAGCGGATTAATTTAACAGAGCGATAACGCAGTTCAGAAGGTGCAGACAAGAAGTATGTACTGAAATTGAACATTTTAATATTGTTAAAGATTTATCTTTATCGCATCTAATATTCGTGCTGTTATACTGTATGTTTTAAATAGTTATTTGTTTTATCGATATTGAATACTTTGGAAGGTTCAACTTTTATTCGTAATTTGCAAACCCGTCGAATCAAAATGAAGAAAATCCATTATCAAGTTAATGGATAAAGTTTCAGATTACAAGAAGAGTGCAAGGCGCTCTTTCTTCGAACAAGAAATAATACAACAGAGTTATACGAAGAATTTTTAAAAACTGATCATCATATGGCAAAGTTACGTAGAGCCAAATTAGTAACAGGTAATACGCTTTCAAATGAAATTCCTGAAGCATTTGAAATTAAAAAGTAACATTCTAACTGAAGCAATTAAACTCATCCAACACTTTAAAGCCTTTATTTTTATGATTAAATGAACGTTCAGAATAAGAGGTGTCACTCAGACCAACCCACTATTTCCACCTTCTCTTTGGACAGTTGTTGATAACAAGAACTCAAAACTCAGTCGAAGCGTGGCACAAAAGGTGGAATAAACTTTAGGCTCAAACTATTTGAATTATAAAAGAGATTCAAAAAGAACAACAAAATAGAGTTCTATTGTAACATAAAAGTCATTTTATTAAGAGTTTTCTGAAGAAACAAGATCATGAGCACGAATAAAAAAAAAATTTTTAAACTTTGTTAGAACAAATTATCACTTCTTCCACAAACTTTTTCACAACTTTTGTCACTTTTTCATAACTTTCTAGAACTTCTTCGAGGAATAGCACTACTACTTATGCTGCCGCCAATGATGTTGCCGCACATAAAAAAATATCTTAATTATTTTATCGTAACCCATTATATGGTATTCTATAATTAATTGGCTATCATGTACTGTAAAAAAATGTACGCAATTTTAATCTTGTTTATTTTGTTATACAAACTGTATTTATTGAGCTTTAGTTTCAGATATTTTTATTAATTTATTTTAGATTTTTATTTAATCGTTTTACATATTGAGATATTATATTATTATAAACAATTTTTTAAAAATTTATATTAAACTCAATAAAATAATATTTAAACCGAAAATATATAACGAATTTATTAAACTATGAATTTGGTAAAGTGATTTTTGAGATACTTTATCACTGTAGTTAGGGATGGCAAATGATTTAAAACATGATCTTAAAAATCGTTTGTATGTTTTAAAAACTGATTATAAATGTTTTAATACATTTTGACGTAATAATAGCGATAGTGATAATAAATACGAATTAGCCGAATGATTTTTGGCCGATTCTGTGTATAGGGTGTGAGTAATCATAGTTGTGACGAATAAACATTGTCTATATATTTTACAGTGTTTCGATCCTATTTCTAACAGACCATCCGGATTGAATCCGTCTCAGATTATATATTAAAGCTAACTTTTGGGCGCATCCTTAGGTTCGTTATTTAAGTTCTTTGACCAATCCGAGTAAACATCTCTGATTTGGATAGCTGAGTTTATCTAGATTTAAGGATCAATCCAGATCTCGGATTACGGATAATGATGCCTCCCGAAACTATTTTGGTGTGTCGAAACTGTTTCGATAAATCCCATAGTATCGAAATATCGATATCGAAACTCGAAAGTG
>CAJVPM010002120.1:0-10491 GCA_910592325.1 Scutellospora calospora | reverse complement strand
ATATCGAACATTGTTCTAGGCCTATCTCACATGCTGTTCTTCTATAAGACTGTTCAACTAGGAAATATTTAAGGCTTCTGTTGTTTTTTGAAAAAAGTTGTTTACTCTATATATTGTTTTAAGGATTAGCAGAAAGAGTTGCTATCATTGACTAAATCAGTTTACAGAACTTTTACAAGTTCTTAAATTTAAATTTGTAGAACAAATTTCTTTAAGAGAGAGAATATGTTATAAGATAGATTTTAGTTATTTTATTATTATTTTATTATTATATTTTAGTTATATTATTAGTTATATTTATTAATATTTAGTTATTTCATATATTGTATTATTTTAATATAGATATTTTAAAGTAGAGAAAATCATTGTAAATATTCACCTCTAAGTGAAGTATCTCAAAAAGTGATCATAGTGAAAAATACCTTTAAGTAACTTTGTAGCCAAGAATATCAGCTACATGATATTATAAGGTATATCCAAAGTTATAATGTAACATCTGAAGAAAACATAGGCCGTAGCAAGAAAATACTGTACTAAAACTGTGCCAGACTGTGCTGATCTGTGCTAAGTACTGTGCCTCTTACTGTGCCAAACTATTAATAGTGACACTTAACTGTCACTTGCATGAATGCTTAAGTGATGCTTATACAAGTTACTTATATGATGCTTTGCTGATGCTTATACGATACTTGCTAAAAGTTATAAATACAAGTAGAATTCCCCCTCTTGCCCTTTAGTTGTTTAAACCTCAACTCCCCTTTCCTCTCTTGTACTTGACTCTAAATATTTATAATTAATAAATATATTATTATTAAATAAACCTAAATAGATTGCCTCTTGTAGAGTGGAACTTGTCTTTATAATTTGTTAAGGAAACTTTTCTCTTAGACACCACTTCTTAAAGTCTCTAGATAGCCGTATCATTGTTACTTATAGTGTACTAAGAAGGCTATGCTATCTGTAACAATAGGAATATCTTCTTTTAAAATATATTTACTTGCTAAAGCTAAAAAGATTATTTGATCTATGTAGCTTGTTTTCTTTATTAGAAGGTAGCTAATTCTAGATATATCTAATACAGATTTAGACTTGACGCTTTTAAAGATCTTTTGCTACTCATACTTAGTTATTTCTTTACTAAATATTGAGTATATCTCTTCATTTATTTTATCTATAGGTCTGTATGCTTTAATCTATTTATTTGTAAATTTGCTATTATTAATTTGTCTTTTCTGAAATTACTTTATAAAGTAAGTTTTAACCTCCTGTTGTATCTCTTCTTCTTTTGTAAGTAGAACTAGTTCTTTCTACCAAAACTCTATCTAATCTAATTTTGTTTAATAATCTTTCTAGAAAGCTACTTAGTATATGCTTTAGTTTGCTCTAAATTACAGCATATCTGTTATCTATATACTTATTTATTTCTATTAAACCTTTTTTTTTTCTTTTGTTATACTTTGGTATGTATTATCTTCTACTTTGCTTTAAGGTCTTTGCTTCTTTGCTCTGTTTAGCTGCTTTTTGCAATTTCTTCTATTTCTATATTTAAATCTTCATTAAATTCTCTAATTTTGTTAGACTAATAAATTCTTTTTTTTTATCTATATATTTGCACTTATTTTCTATATACATATAGCAAAGTTTCCTAGTATTCTTTGTTTTTTTCAAAATATTATTACTCTTATTTAGCTCTCGATATAAATAAATTCCTATCTTGATATTCTTACTTATGAGTAATTTGTATATATTACTAAGTATATATCTAGATATTATATCTCAAAACTCGTTTATATCTTTTCCTTTGTACTGAGTCTTTATATTATAGTTTTCAGAATATAGTATGAGTTTTTTTTTAAGTATTTTGTTTAGCTTTATACTATATATTTCTTATTTTTCTTCTGTTGTATTCTTTAGTTTCAAAATACGCTTTTTCTCTTTTATCTTTCTAGTATATATCTTAGATCTGCTTTTTTATCTGAAAGCTATTACAAACTATACTAAGATAATTTTGTGATTACTACCTGTAATACATACTGCATCTACTATTTTGCAATTAATGAAACTGTGACTTAGGTCTTTTGAGGCCTAAATATAGTCTATTCTTAAGTTAAACTTTCTATTAGACTAAGTATATTCTTTCTTATAGAGATGTATATATCTGAAAGTATCTTCGCAGTTCAAATTTTCTAGCTATATCAAAAGTAGAAGTTTTTAAGACTTTTTGAGTCTTCATTACTTTTATCTAAGTTTTTAGATCTGATATCATTAAAATTACCTATTATAATAATTTTGATATCTTTTTTCTCATTTTCTCTGATTTTTTTAATTATATATTGTTAGAGCAATTTCTTGGTTTCTTTGTCACTTAGTAGAATATATGCTATTATTACTAAGATCTTTACTTTCTTGAAGACAAGAAAAATATCTATATAGTAATTACTATATTTTGTTATTCTGCCTATATTCTTTTCCTATATTTTGTCGATTAATAGTTCTACTCCTGAGCCTTTTAATTTGCTTTCTTTAGCTAAAGTATAGAAGCTAGTATAATCTGAACTCTTTGCTAAGCTGAATTTGCCTTATTGTTTATCTATATTAGATTTATTTATATCTAGAATATTAATTTTTTCTGCTTTTGCCTATTTTGTTAAAAAGTCAAATTTTGTTGAATTCTTTTTTATTCTATTGATATTATATATTACTATATTTAGTATTTAAAAGCTTAAGTTTTTGTATGATTCTTTATTCTCCTCTTTTTGTTATTTCTTTTGCTCTATGTTTCTATTTCTTTTGTAGTTTGAATTTTTTTTTACTCTTTTTTGCTTTCTAAGTTTTCTTTCTTATAAAATCTAAGCTTTCTGTAGTTCAACTAGTACACTAATTTAGGAGTGATTTGGGATTTTGTACTTCTAAAAGCTTTTCTCTTTTCTATATTTATAGTCTTCTTTTTTTGCAATTGCAATTAGATTTTTAAACATTTCTCTCATACTTACTCTTTTACTTCTTTTGTATGAATATGTCTCTTTATTTCTTAAGTATAATTTTCTTTTTTTCTTATAATTATTTGTTATATCCCACTTAATTTCTTCTTCTATTTTAGAATTATTATATATTGCAAATTCATTTTCACTATTTCAAATTCTCTTTTGAATATATTTAGAGCATTCTTCTTTCTGATTTTGTTCTGTTTTCTTCCTCTTTTCTAAGCTCTTTACACTTTTTGTTTTGCTATTGTTTACAAGTATCTCTTGAGTTTCTTGCTAATCTTTGTTTTCATAGAAGTTACTTCTAATTGCTACTCATATAAATCTGTTATTATAATAATAAACTGCAAATTTTAAGCAATCTATTATATCTTCTTTATTTTCAAAGTATATAGTTATACTTCTTCTGTTATTATCATTAGTGTTCTTGAAGATATGCAGAGCTTTAGTACCTGTTTACCTAACTTGTCTTATTAGAAGTATCTTATTTGTATCTTCTGATAAATTGAACAATCTTCTAGTATATTTGTTATATTCTTTTAACTTATTATTATTGCTTGTTCTAGCAGATACTTTTACTAGGCAGCTCTCTCCAAATAGTATATACTATAAGTTTTCTAATTCTTTTATAGCTGTAATATCTAGTAAAATTGATTTTTGCTCTTATTCTGTTATATGTTTATTTAATCATTTCAATATGATTAACTCTTCTAAGATATCATATAGTTTCAAAAATTTGTGATCTTTTTGCTTAACTTGGAAGATCCCAAACTGTTATTGTATTTCTGATATTATTTATTTCTTTGTTTCTGCTAACTAGTTACTGTTAGAGAGTTTTCTTTTCTCAGAAGATATTCTTCTTTTGTAATCTTTTGTAGATTTCTCTTTTCTAAAATTGTATACTTCTTCTAGTTCTTTTTGTAATTGTTTTTCTCTTTAGGCTTTGTCATTTTCTTCATTGCTTACTTTGTCTTTGACTAATATATTTTTTGTTTTTCTTTAATAGTTTTTTCATTAGTTTTAATATCTCTTCTACTTTTTGATATATTCTGTATTAGTATGTTGTCTTCAAAAAGAATATTATACTACTTGTTTACTTTTTTCTTTAGTCTTTCTTTTAGGATTTTGACTCCTTTATAGCAATCAAAGCTGATGATGACTTATAAGTTCTCATTTGTAAAATATTCTTTGATTTTGCTTATATGTTTGCTTTCGTAAAGAGTTCCTTCTACAAACTTAATTCTTTTTTCTTTAGACTTGTCTAGAAGTGAAATTATAGCTATTTTTGCTTTATACTCTTCTAGTTCCTCATATATATTTTCATTTGAAGTTTAAAAACTATCTTCAAGAGAATTTCTGTAGGATTCTTCATAGTCTGCTACTTCTTGCTCTACTTGTTTCTTTCTGATTTCTTTTGAGTTACTTGTTTCTGCTTAAGATTTTTCTAGAGAAAGATCTGCTATATCTTCTAAAATTTCATCTTTTACTTGTAGTATAAAGACTTCTATTTCTACTTCAGAAATTATTTCTGCCTCTTAGTATGCTTGTGTTGCTATATTTGTAGAGCTATTAGAAAATTCTTTTATTATAATCTTTGGGAATTCTATTAGTTGATCATCTTTGAACAGAATTTTTATTGTAGTTTTTTTTTAGTTAGCTTTTTTTTCTTTAATTCTTTTTATTTTTTAAGAAATAAGAAATTCATGATTGTAAAGACTTTTTTTCTCTTTTTTTTTTTTTAAATCATTAGTAGCTCTTTTTTCTTATAATCTAACCAAGCTTTTATTTTTTCTTCAAAATCTTCTTTTGGTTTGTTTTCTTATTTATAGTACTTTTCTAATACTATCTTTTTTCTTTACTATTTTACTCTGTTTTTCTTTTTCTTTACTTTTCTGCTATTACAAGTTCTTGTTCTAGTTCTCTAAGTATTATCTCTAGAATCTCTTTTTCTTCTTTGATAATTATTTTCTTTAGAATGTTATACTAATTTCTAATTGTTTTGATGACTTTTATACTGATGCCTGTAATTCTTGTTACATATTTGTTAATTTTCTCTTAGCTCTCTTCTATTCCTTCTATAATCTTTGTTAATTTTTGCAGAGCTTCCTTTTTGAGTATTGACTTAAGATTGACTACTTTTTTGTTTTTTATTAGCTAACTCTTTTCTATTCTTTCTATTTAGTAAATATTTCTTCTGTTTTGCTATATTTATTCTACTTTTACTTCTATATAAGTTGTATCTTGAAGTAACTTTTGCTTTTTTACTAAATTTTCCTAGAGTTTGTTCTAATTATCAGTAATCTTTTCAGTTTTGGTTTAGTATCTTTCCTTTTTAGATCTGATATATGATTACAATTTTTAGAGTCACATTTATTTATTTACCTTATTTACATGTAATTATATAATGTAAACTAATCTATAATATAGAGTATATTTTTTTTTTTTTTATTTTTCAATAAGCTGTTCGCAGATTTTTATTAAGTATTATTTTCAAGTTATATTTGTTAGTGAGGATACAATTGGCTACATATACAACTTTAGTCATTGTCTATTTTCAAGTTCTACTATATTGGTTACCTACTAATTGCTATACCTAGTATCTGCCTGTAGATATTCTATTTAAACCCTCTAGTATCATAGTAAAACTCTATTTTTAACCTAATATTTATATATCTATGCTAATCTTGTGCTGCCTCATTTGAGGACCACTCAGACCAACTTGCACCTCAAATTGTCTTCATAGAACTGAGCTTTATCACAAGGTATTCATCTGTGTTCTATTCCAGTGAAGGCTTGTAGATGACTCTAACTATGCTATGCTATATCCTAATTAAGCTAGCATATACTCTTATTGGTATTCGTACAAACCCAGTTTCTTCAATAGCTTTCTACCTAATTGATCTAGTTTTTTTGAATGTTTCATGAAATAGATCTTCTCAAATTCAGTTAGCCACCAAGCTAGGTTGATATTGCTATTCATATAATATTACATTATACTTAACTTTTCTGTTATACTATAGACTTACTTGCACTCATTCGGTCTGCATTCTTTGTACCTAGACTTTTTCTGAATCAAGTGTCAAACTGATATGACTATTGAAATTCGTACTATATTATCTAACTCAGAATTTCTACTATACAGATCCCCTGCTCATAGATTCTATCAAATTTATTTGTGTAATATTATATTACACTTAACTTTTCTGTTACACTTCCAATACCTGATTGATATTAGTACAACATGATTTACAGGGTTTCAACTCTAGAATCAAACAGAGTTTACTATAAGTTGAATACAAAGGTTTGAGTAATTATTTAAATTCGTAGACAGTGGGATTTGAACCCCAGACCTCTTATATAGCAGTCTGGCAATCTAACTACTATACTAAGATCACTAGATCTTATATAGAGTATATTTAAATCCTCTAGTTTTTATAAAAAAAATAGATTTTTTTAATATTTTTATATTATAAATTCTTTTAAAACTTTTTTATTACTAATATTTTCTTGTTCTTTTGTCTTGTTATATATATTTCTTTGTTCTTCTTTCTTTTTTTTAGTAATTCAAATACTGTTTTTTAATAAATATTTTGAGTTATCTTAGTTTTTTCTTTTGCTTCAAAAATAGTCAAAATGATCAATAAAAAGAGTTTCTAATTGCTATTATATGTAAATATTAATATATATATATTATAAAATTTTAATAAAAATTAAGTATAGTTATAAAAAGTTTTATTAGTAATATCTTTCAATTTTTTGTAAAAATTTTAATTGGATATACAAATTATATGATAAAATGATTTACATAAACTCTACTTTTAAGTTTTATTTTTTTATATTTTATTTTTAAGATAGCTTATATTGCTAAGCAGATTTTATTAGTTTGATATATGAGGTTCTATATAGAGTTTCTCTACAGTTTGTAATTATATGAAAAGTATACAACAAGCTATATATACAATTTTAGTTATTATCTAATTTAAGTAGTCTGCTATATAGGCAATAGACTATCTAATTAGTTCTACACGATATTATTATATCTGTAATCTGCCTATGAATTATCTATTTAAACACTCTGTTTAACTAAACTATACTGTTACAAACTAATATTACTATAATACCTAACTGCTGTCAAACAGAAAATTTACCTCTTCTAGAGTTCCCAAAGACTGCTGATTATAGTATGAAGATTATAACTTTACAGCTTATTATATAGCATCTAGAATTAAGACTTAACAAAGAGGTTTTTGTAGTGATTTATATTAGGGCTAAAAGGCAAATAATAAATAGTATATGAAGATACTAAGTATTATATCTTTATTGAGAATTGTATAAAGATAAGACTGCTTTGCTAGAAGAGCAGAAAGGCAGTATATTTATAGAGAATTTACATGTATAAATTATTAGAATAAAGATAAGTTATTTAAAAATAACTATACTAAATAATAATAAATAATATAATAGATATGATAGAAATAATATATATAGTAGAAATAATATATATGGTATATATAATAGATATAAGAGAAATAGTAAAAATAATAGATTTAGTATATATAATAGATCTAGTAGAAAGTGTAGAAATAGTAAATATAGTAGATGGAGTATAAATTATCAATTTTAGGTATAGTTGTAATCATCAAATCAGAATTAAATTACATATTATACATAAATTAATATTTATAAAACTTTAATAATCTTGGGATTATTAGAACTGTCTCAATATGCTAATTCAAATGGTATAAGTTTTATTAAGATTGAAGTGATAGTTCAAAGTTATTAGCAAAAATATGAATTTTACTATTATAACATTCTTTCTCGCTTAGATTTGAACTCTGTAAAAATAATTAAATATTGATGATTTTGTAAAGAGTTTTCTAAGTATTCCTTAACTAGTAATTTTGTTATAATAAAACTAGTTTGATTTTGAATATAAATTTTAGTTGAAATTATTCATTCGAATCTAAATATTTTATATAACTAAAATCAAAAGAAATTGTTCAATAAAATTTTCTAATCTAATAAAATTATAAAAGAGTTCTAATAAAATAATTTAATAAAAGTCTATATAAAAGTGTATTGTTTTGAAAAGAGAATAAAATAATTTAAATAAAATTATTTAAATAATTAAATAAAAAGAAATCCTACTTAGTACTAGTTTGCTACTATAACTCATCAGTAGATTAACTATTAACTAGCAGGTATTGAACTCATGACCACTAGCCTTATAATCACAAATTCAAACTACTTTACTAAAGCAAGCAAATAATAAAAAATTTAAATGCATTTCTTAAGAATGTTCAAATTTGGTAATGATAAACCAATAAGAATAAAGAATTGTATGTGTTTGAAATTAAGGTTTAAAATAGAGTAAAAAAAAAAATTTAAAGTTCATAAAAATTTTTAAGAAAAGAAAATAATAAAATGGAAAAAAGAAAGTACAATTATCTATATCAAAGAGATAGATTATTGCATAGAAATATAAAAAGATAATAATATAATAAAGGTATAAAAATAAAATAAAAATATTCTAAAAATAAAAATATAAATTTTTAGAGTTGAGAAAGAAAAGAAAAAGAAAAAAGAAAGTATGTTGATAGAAAAAAAGTTTAGAAAAAGAGAGAAGAAGATTGTAGAATTAGAACTGAGAGTAAGAGATTTAGAAGAAAGAGAAAAGTAGAAAGTTGAAGAAGAAAGATTTAAGAAAGGAAAAGAGAAAGGGAAAGAAGTTTTGTCAGAGCAAGCAAGAGATTATAAGAAGATATAAGAGGAAGCAGAGAAAGAAAAGTTGAGGTATGAAGAAGTTATAGAAAAAAAGGAGTAGGAGAAGTTTTTTCAATGATAGAAGAGTATAGAAAAGAGTTTGAGAAAAAAGAAAGATAGTTGGAGTACATTGATGTGAAGTTTAAAGGAAGTAAAGAGTTTTATGAGGAAGAGATAAAGATGTTGCAAGAGAGTAATAGTAAGTTGAAGAGAGAATTTAAGAAGTTTTAAGAAGGTGCGAACAAAGAATTAGAAGGTTATAGAGAGTTTTTAAATAAGAATAATGTTGGAGATATTTTTAAGAAGATAGTTGAGTATAAGGAAAAGTTTGAAAAAAAAGAGGAGGAATATAATCGAATATATAAATATTATAATGATATAATAGTATTTAGAGAAAGTAAGGAGAAGGAGTTGAATAAGAGGATTGATAAATTAGAAGAAGAGAAGGAGGGTTTAGAGGAGGAAATTTGTAGGATGAAATTGGAGTTTTAAAATTTGTAAATAATAAAAATTATTCAAAATTTTTTTAAACTAATAAAATTATTAAATAAAATTCTAATTAAGTAAAGTATTAAAAATGTTCTAATAAAATTTGCTAAATATAATATAATTTGCAAACTATTTGAAAAAGTGTTCATAAAAATTATATAATTTCATCAAATCGAATAATCTTTATAATTTTTGTCAAAAATTATAAGTTTCAAAAATTAATAATAAAATAAAAATCAAAATAAAATTGAAAATTAAAGTATTCTTTGTCAAATAAAAGAAATACTTAAAGTATATCAAAGAGTTTAAAATATAATTACTATTATTTAAATAAATAGTAATATCGAATAAAAATAAAAAAATAGCAGATATTATAACTTAAGGGCCATCCTTTGTACTTGTCAGCTAGGCTTGGCATACCCTAAGCTGGACTTGAATACTCGATCTAGAGATCTACTAGATACACATATTCAAACTATTATCCCACAACTGCTTAATGTCTAAATTTTTTTGCAAAGTCTTTTTAAGTATCAGAACTTTGCTAGTAATTGTCTAATAAAAATTTTTAAATTAAGTTAGGTGATATATTAGAATAAATTATATATAAGGTTTTTGATAAGATCAATAAAATTTTAAAAAACTTTAAATAAAAATTTAAAATTTTTAAGCAATAATAATAATAATAACAAACAATATGACTTGTCATTTTAATAATCAACAACAAAAGTCTTCTGCTCATTGTCTAAGAGGAAGTTCTAGCAATCCTCTTTTCAAAGCTTTAGATATTGTTCAAACAGATAATAGAAGGTATTTTCAAATAATATATTATATTTCAAATAATATATTTAACTTTGTTTCAAAATTTTTTAGATTAGTTTAAAAAATTAACAATTTATATTGTCAAGTTCATTAGTTGGAAGAAAGAGTTGAGGAGTAGCAAGAAAGTATTATAGAAAGTATTCAAAGAAATTGGATGAAAAATACAGAATATGAGAGGTTGTTAGTTAAAAGAAATTGTTTGAGAGCTCGAGTAGCAGATTTGAAAGTTCAGGTAGAAACAAAAATGGATAATAACAATAGTAGTAGTAGTAGTAGAAAAGTGGGTTTTGGTTTCTTTAGAGGTAGAAGTAATATATAAATAATTTTTTTTTTTTTTTTTTTTTTTTATTATTAAGGCAGCTTACATTGCCGAAGGAATTTTATTAGAATTGCATACGGGATATACATTGATAGTCCCTACTGTTTGTAATTACAT
>CAJVPM010002119.1:0-10492 GCA_910592325.1 Scutellospora calospora | reverse complement strand
TTATAAAAAAAGTAAGCTCCAAAACAAAAGAACATTTGATAAAATTTGCAAACAAAGTAGTCTACGAAGGAAGATTCTCTAAAAAATAGAAACTAGAGCAAATATACTTAATTTCTAAAAGCACAGATTAGGAATTTAACTTGGCTAGCACTAGACTGATAATATTACTTGAGACATTCAGAAAACTTGTAGTCAAAATAGTTCAAAAAAAGCTAAGCAAGGTCTTTGTTGAAAAGCAAATTCTAAAAGAGACCAACTTTGCAGGACTACCTAATGAAAGCACTATAGCATCTATACATATTTTAAATAACGTTATAGAGGATGCAATTCAAAAAGAGAAAGAGCTTTGGATAGCTTTTCAAGATATGCGGAAAGCTTTTTACTCAGTCAGCATCTATGCTCTAGAGCTTTTTATAAGAAGAATTAAATTTCTAGAAAACCTAATTATGTTTATTAAGTAATTATATCAAAATCATGAAATAAGAATAATAACAGATAAAGGCCCTACAGATTTCTTCGTGGCTGGAGATGAAATAGATCAAGATAAAATAATTTCCTCACTAATGTTGAAAATATTCTATGACTCATTGCTAGTAAGGATATAGCAACTAGGAATTGGGTATCAAATGGAGCTCTAGTAGCTAGAGATATTGAAAACTGAATATATAAAACTGAAAAAGCTATGATTTCAGCACTAGCATATGCAGACAATACTACTTGGGTAGCAAAGTCTAGACAGGCACTACAAGAAATCATACAAGTATCAAATAGCTTTTTTATGCTAAACAATATTGAGATAAACAGAGCAAGTCTGAAACAATTGCTTGGAGACCTTACAAGTAAGAAAAAGAGGAGGAATTTATACAAATCAGAACACCTCAAGCCAAGTAAAATCAAGGAACTAGAAGAAAGTACAAGGTTTCTAGGTGTTTGAATAAGCTTAAAAAAACAAGAGAGAACAAATATCTTACGTTACAAAAAAAAGTAGGAAAACTAATTTGTATACTAAAATACAAAAAACTCTCAGCAAGTCAAATAATATATATAAACAATATGGTATTACTTCCAAAGCTCGAATATCTACTTGCAAATATCTGCTTAAGAAAAAATCATGTGATACTATACACCAACCTATGCTTAGACTAATCAAATGAAAATTGGAGCTCCCATCTACATGCGTGAATGCAACTCTTTGGCATAGAGACATATTCAGCATACTAAGCCTATGGCAAAAATATATAGAGCATCATATATTAAAGCTCTTTGTAAGAATAAATACAAACAGCATTTTAGGTATAACTACGTTAATGAGATTAAAGTAGTCATAACTAGATATGAATATGCCAGAATGTATACTCACAAGAAAAAATATGAATTGGAAAAAGACCAAGCACAGAAACCTTAAAGCTACAATAATATAGCATGCAAAAAGATACAGCCTAAGTATTACAAAAAACGACTTTATGGCAAGCTAAAACATTATAAACCTTCAAGAAGAAAAAAACTGTCTTATTAGCAATATCCTTAATAAATACAATATAAAAGAAACACATAAAGATATAAGCAAGCTTAATTTATGGCATGTAAATCAACTACTAGATAATAAACAAGTAAGAATGATTACGTAGAGACAGCTCAAAGTAAGAGAAGGAAAGAGACATGTTAGGAGAAAAGCAAAGTGGTTTCAAGCCTTAGAGAATGAAATCCTAGAAGACAAAAAATTAAGAGAAGTAAAGGAGGAATATCAAAAGAAAAGAGAATTTCAAGTATAAAGAACCGAAGAGAAAATCTCAGCTGACAAAAGAAAGAAAGAATAGGTATTTATAAAAGGTAAAGAAGGTAAAGAAAGTGAAATTAGCCATATTACTAGAAAAGAAAAAAAGCTTGTAGAAGTTGAGATTTGGGAAGAAGACCAAGAAAACTCGCAGAAGGATATAGTTAACAAGAAGTATATAGAGAAGGAAGTAAATTGAGTAAAAATAGCCAAAAACAAAGAGTAGCATTAAAAGAAATTCATAATATCTCAAGCTTCATACGAAAGGAAAACAATATATTAGAAGTAGTATTCAATAGGAAGTACCTAGGAAAAATAAGAAAAGAGATCCAAAAAAGCAAAGCAGAGGAAGTTAAGAAAGTCAAGAATCTAGAGCGAGTCGAAGTAGAAAGCAGCTAGGAAGCAGAGCTAATTAATCAAGTTATTAAGAATACAAGAATTAGAGCAGAACTAAAGAAGAGACTAGAAGCAAATAGAGAAGAAAAAGAAATAATCTTTTATACTGATGGCTCACTTGGTGAAGATACTAGAAATAAAACAAGGATGGGATTTAGTGTAGTTCAAATAGATAGTGCAAATAGTATAGTTTTTAGTTTTAAGGAAAGGATAGAAAACTGGTTCTCATCTATGCATGCAGAGCTTGTAGCTTGTTTAGTAGCAGTTTTGTTAGTTCCTGATAGATACAAAGTAGAAATAAGAATGGATAGCACTTGTGTAATCTTTGCAATTGAAAAGTGTATTAAGAGTGAGAAGACACGTGAGTGGTTAAAGTACAAAAACAATAACATTCTGCGTGCAATTAAGAAGGTTTGCAAAAGTAAATTAGTTCAGCTAATCCTAGCAAAGGTCAAAAGTCACTCAGGAGATATATATAATGACTTTGCAGACTTACTTGCAAAGGAAGAAATATATGAAACAAACTGTATAGAGCTAAACAATATCAGCAACAGTAATGTAAAGTTCATCTCTAAATGGAAGGAGCTTAGTTTAGAAACCCACTGAGAGATTTTGTTAAAAAGACAATTCAAACAATATACAAGGCAGAATGAACTTAGCTAAGAAAGAAAAATGATACAGAACACTAAACAAGAATCTAGAAACAGGATTAGAAAGCTTTCAAGGGTATACTTGAAAGCTGCTGCAAACAATACCAAAACACTGAAGTAAACTACTTGTATTTGTTTAAAATCAAATGTATCGAAAATCTCCTACTAACAGTAAAAATGCTAAACCTTAGAAAGCCGAAATTGTACAAAGATAGCCTATGCAAAAGATGCTTAAAGAAAAAAGAATCAATTGAGCACTTAGTTATATATGAAAAAGCCTATCAAGTACTTGAAAAAATCGAAGATAAAGCATGAAAACAGCTCGACAAAGATAAAAGAAAAGAAGAAAATTAGAATTTAAGGAGCATAGCTCAAGCAATCCAATATGAACAAAAAACAAAACAACAAAGGAGAAAAGAGTGGTTAAGAGGTATACTATGCGAAGAAGAAGCTAAAAGAATCAAAAATATCATGGGGTCTGAAAGTATGACAACTAGATTCTGGAGCTTGTTCTGGAATATCTGAATAGAACTAGTATATAAGGAAGTTTAGAAAAACTGATGCAAAGATATGGAAGCTTAGGAGAAAAAGGAAAAAATCTCCAAGAAAGAAAAATATGCACAAAAGAAAAAAGGAAAAAATGTTCTAAAAGAAAAGTTATCAGAGAAAAAAACAAACTGCAGATTAGATGAGAATATAGAAAGTTGTAACATTAGTCTTAAAATAGCATTAGATAGCATAGCAAGGGAAGTAAAGGAGAGAATTTTAACTAAGTGGATGTAAAAGTAGTCATAATGGGCTGTAGCATCCTTCCTATATTAGTTTGTAGTCTATTTTTTAGCTACTTTAGTATAGGACAAAAGTTACTATAGCAGATCGCACATAGGTATCTTCAGGATAACTGGGTGAGTTAGGGCTTAAAAAATTAGACATTAGATAGTATATAGCTAAATAATGTTGTTTTCAAACAGAAAGCAAAACTAAATAAAGTCTTGGCATGACTGCTGAATTAAAAAAAAAATTGTAATTAGAGAAACTACAATATTAATAAAATATATAGCAGAGTTTATACCTATTTATTCAATAAAAAGTTAGCTATCAAGAATGAAAATATTTATATGTAACTTAGATAGTAGCTAGAGATCAGAAAACAATAATTATACTGAAGCTTAAGTTAACAATAATAGTAAAAAAACAAAAAAATATAATTAATAATAAAAATAAATACAATATATAAGATTAGAAAATTAATTAATTTACAAAATATAGATAAGAAACCACAAATAATTCAAATACAATAAATAATAATATATATATATTAGTTGTTATTATTTAATAGTATAATATATAAAAATACTCAAATACAAATAATTATGTAAATAAATAAATATTAGATACAATATAGTAAACTAACAAAATATATATTTAAATAATAGAAATAGTAAGAATTTTTATCATATAGCTCAATACAAACTTTTATAAAATATAACTATATATAAATAACTATATCTCTAATCAGTAAATAAAACTTTGTCTAGTATATCTCTATGAAAAATTTCTTTTACAGCAGACAAAATCTATATATTAGCTCAAATTAATCTAAAAATATTTAATATAAAGACTATAGTGGAGGTCTGGCAATCTTAGTATAGTAGTTAGGTTGCCAGACCACTATGCAAGAAGTCTAGGGTTCAAATCCTACTGTCGATGAATTTGAATAATTACTCAGACCTTTGTACTCAACTTACAGTAAACTCTGTTCATTTTTGGGGGTTGTAACCTTGTAAATCATATTGCACTAATATCATCTGGATATTGGAAGTATAATGAAGTATGTAATGTTATATGAATAAATCTTAATAGGATCTATGAGCAGGAGACCTGTATAGTAGAAATCCTGAGTTGGTAAAGTAGTACGGCTTTCGACAATCATACCAGCTGATACTTGATCTAGAAAAGAAACTGTCCTCCGAAAATACAGATTGAGTTGGATGCGAGTAAGTCCATTCCATAGGAAGGATTGGTAACATCAACCTAGCTTGGCAGCTAACTAGATTGGGAGGATCTATTTTGTGAAACATTTGAAGAGATCAGTAAACAGAAAACTAATAGAGAGCTACAGTAGGAACTGGAGTTATATGAACATCGCAAAAGTACAAATCTATAGACGTCTATAAAATGAGCATAGACTACCTCTTGGTAGAGGTTATGTCTATAGGTAAAGTAGCCTTTAGTCTTGACCATAACTGTATTTGAGTTGGTATTACAAAATGTTGAAAATTAGAGGACTTAAATAGGGGATCTACAAGTAAATCTTAGGTATAGCAGTTAGCAGGTAACCTGCGGGTGGAACCTTTAAATAGACAATGACTAAAGTTGTACAAGTGGCTATCTGTGGCCTCATTAATATATAATATAATACCTCCTCTTAATTAGGGTTATAAGTCTTAAATAAAAAATACCAGGACATAGGACTTACTCTTTAAAAAAAATATATATATAAAGACTATAGTTAATATTCAAATATTAAAAATTTTAACAAGAAAATACTCTAACTACTCTTTTATAGAATATTTAATTAAAAAACTAACAAATAGTTTCAGATTTAACTATACAGATATATAGTATTAACATATAAAACATAAAAAAAACACAAATTCCTTAATATCTTTCAATCCACCAGTTCGAATTAGATGAAACATATACCATTAGAATCAGCTCACTGAAACGGTTCTAATGAGCCAAGAATCATTAAAATCCAAGTACTGAATCCCGAGATAATTAAGATCCAGCTTTTTATCATAATCTGTGCGATCTGATTTGCTAAGCAACTACTGCAGGAGATTTGTTACATGTACTATATCTATTACCTATGGTTTTTGAGATACATTTACCACTTATCATATATATATCACATATTATATTTATTATATATTTCATACATATATTAGTTATATTATATATTTAATTAGTGATAGTTATAGCATATATAGCTCATATAATATATGTAGCCTGTTACATTTCTAATATTTTGTAAAGTATAAAAGCAGCACATGTGGAACTTGATTTCATTATCGAGTCTTCATACTCTTTCAAAATAAAAGTACCTTTCTGATACTTTAAAATAAACATTTATTGATATCTTTATATATCTTTAATTATTGCCTCTTTCATAATTGCAAATTACCCTAAATCTTCTTTATTAAGTTTTGTAAAAACACTCTAAAGACTTTGACAAAATATAGTAACAAGGACATTACACAAAGTATTCACTGTTATTAGTCTCTCTAGTTAGTTGGTCTTGTTAAAGAAGTCAAACTAACGTAACAGTAGGTATGAGTATCTAATGCATAATATTAGTATATTGTTGTTAGGGTTTAGAGCTTTTGCTGATAATTGTGATATTTTTATAAGTTGTGGTAATCCAGGTATGTTTAGTAGGTTCCTTGGTGAGTAGAGTGTAGAGGTTTGGAAAAATGAGTTTGCTAGTGAGGTTAGGTAGTTTAGAGTTGATTTGAGTAATTAGAACTGATGTTAGTTGATAAAACTATTTGAGTACAGGTCCTCAAGGAGTTTTGTTAGTAGTATATATGATGAACTTCCATAGTAGTGAGGTGGTATTGTTGTAATTAGTGATCTTCTCAATGGCAAAGATGTTTATTTTGTTAGTTTTTGCTTTAATGACATGTGGGTTTGGGCATTGGTTGATTATTTGGTCAATACTATATTCTTTGAAATTAAGGGTAGTTGGCTATGAGTTCATTCCACTTAATAGTGTAATTCTGAATTTATGTATTTCTATAATGATGATTGCAGTAGTAGTGTAGTTATGTGGAGGTGATAAAATGAAGTTAGCAGAGAGTAAGATGTTTTAAGTTGTAGAAGCAGTATTCTAGAGTTGTTGAAGACATATGTGAGTTGTTATATTATTGTTGTAGTTGAAATCATTTAGAAGTATCGTTATATTAGAGATGTGATGTCAAATTTAGTTGTTCCATAATTGTTGTAGGTTGTAGATTTGGTAATAGAAGAGGGTAGAGTTGGGTATTGATGTAGCTATTCCTGATTTGTGCTTAATGATAGTAGTATATTTTCTAATAAGGTTGTTGCAAGTTGATAAAGGTATAATTGTGTTTAGAATATAGTAATTAAATCTAGATATTATAATAGTATTAATTATATAAATGTATTGCTTGTTAATAATTTTTTTTTTTTTTATAAGTGTGAGTGCCTGATTGATTTCATTAGTGATGATTTTATAAATAGGCACATGATTTTTGTAGGTAGTAAAATAGCATTCGAGAAATCTGAAAGTGTTTTTAGGTTTAATGAGAGTTAGAGTAGTATTGTTGAAGTATAGAGAGAGCTTGTTAGGAGAGTTGTTGTTAGTGTATAGGAAGGATTTTGAAGGGTTAACATTAATTTTTGTAAGTTTATAAAAAGATGAAGCTGTATTAATAATTTGTTGAAGTTGAAATTGTGTGTGTACTATCCAAAGTGTATTATCTATATATACTAGTGCTGGAGTATTGAAGGAAATAATTTTGTTAGAAGGAGAAGTTGGGTTAGTGGTTGTAGAGAGCATGTAGTTTTTGTAATTATTAGAGATAGTAGAGAAAAGTGAGTCATAGTATATGTGCTATAGTATGGAGATAATTGTTTTGCCTTGATCGATACTGTCTTGTATAGTATATGAGTTCATATTTTTGAAGTTAGTAATAACTTGGTTTTGACGTTGTGAGTGGATGTCAAGGATGATTTGTTGTATTGTTTTTGAAACTTTGATTCTATTGAGAGCTTTTATTAGTAGTAAGATATAGACTGTATTATAAGCTTTACTTATGTCCTGTGATAGAGTCCAGATCTCTTTATTTTGTGAGGAGGTATCTTCTAAAATATGTTGTAGTATTTGGATAGATATAGTAGTAGTCGAGTGTGGTAGAGCTATATAGTTGTATAAGTTTAGAATAGAATATTGGTTAAGTATAGTATTTATACAGTTAGTAATAATTTTCGTGTAGATTTTCTATGTATATTCAATAAGGGTGATTAGATAGATATAGTTCAGTTCTTCTGTAAATATTGGTTTCTTGGATATAGGAAAGATGTTGCTTTGTTTTCAATTCTTAGGTATCTTTTGCATGATAAGGTACTTGTTAAGTAGTAGTAAGAGTAGTTTATAAAAGGTATTGCTAGCTTTTTTGATCATTTCATTGGATATTAGAGTAGGGCCAGGTGCTTTGTTATGTAGAGAGTTGTTAATAGTAGTAATTAGTTCATGAGAAGTAATGAGATCATCTAAGTTCTGATACTATGATTGTTGAATATATGATTTAGGCTAGTATTCTTGTTGCCAGTTAGACTATTCCGATAGGTCAAAGGTGTTATATTTTGTCTATTGTTCATAGTGAGCTCTGATCTGTTATTTGATTATGTAGGTTCATATATTAGTTCTGATGCAATGCGAATGTTGTAAAAAATTGTAGATTCGTAATATTGTTTGAGGATACTGTTGATCATTGAAGTGGTATTGTTAGTAAAGTCATTATATCTTTTAGTTATTCTTTGTTGAATCTGTTCATTTTGTGTGGTATTATTCCCAATATTTTGTGCAGTATAGATTGTTTTCTAGTATGCTTTAAGGTTTTGTATAAGAAGTTATATTAGAAAGTGATAGTTGGTGTAGTAGAATCAGAGAGATTTCAAGATCAGTATTGTTGTTAATCTGAATAATTTTGGAGTTGAGGTTTGGTATTGTGTTTGTGATAGTTAAGTCTTCTGGTATTTTGTTGAGTTTGGTTAGAGTTTGTATGATATTGTTGATATTGTTAAGAGTACTGTGAAGTTTAGTTGCTGCAGGAGAGAAAGTTTTGTAAGTTTTGTTAGTTCAGTATGAGAAGAGTATGTATTTGTTTGCAGATGTAAATATAGCTATTTGAAGAATATGTTATAGTTTGTCAATTGATATATTAGTATCTATGATGGTATCTATTTGTTAAGTAAGATAGGATATTATTGCTGTTTAGAAGTTGTCCTACTTTTCAGTATTTATGGCTTTGTAACTATAGATTTTATGTTGTGATTGTTTTGTGAGTCTTGAGGGTTTGTATATTGGCTTGAAAAGCCAGTAGATTTCTATTATTTGATAGTCACTATTTGTGATAAATTCAGAATTGTAAAGTGTTGGAGTGCTGAATATATGAATTAGTTATTTGAAAATCCATAATTTATCAATTTGGCTACTTGAGTCAGCCCTTTGCCAAGTAGATTTATATGGAAAGAGATAGTTAATAGTAGGAATAAAGTTGCTATTAGTAAGATATTTAGAAAGATTAAATAGGTGGTCCTAACTAAAGTCATAATTAAAGTCTCTGGTAATGATTAAGTGTATCTGTTTGGTTTGTGCTTGTTTAATTCAGTCTATGATTTATAGTTGTGTATTGAGTCTAAGTTATATATAGTTAGATAGTAGATATATTGAGATAAATCTAATTCAGTTCTTATGTGGAAAGTAGAAGTCGATAGTGATAGCAATGCCAAGTAGGGCTTGAATATTAGGAATATAAGGTCTTAGGTAGGAACAGATCATAATTGTGATGCCTAAGCTAGATTGTTATGCACAGATGAAGCTAGGTAGATTGTTGTTAGATATATAGAAGAGATATGCAGAGTTTGATAGTAAGGTATTATGTTAGGAGTTTTCAGATAGCTTGGTTTTAGTGATACTGATTATGTTGTAATTATTGTTATAGCAGTATTCTGTCTATAGTTGTTGCTTGGTGATAGAATTAAACCCTTGTACATTATATATAGCTATTTTGAAGGAGTTGAGTATAGTTAACCTTTAGAATGTAGTAGTATAAGTACTTGTAAATAGGAGGAGAGTAGTATTAGCTAGATTGTTAAAAATATTAAAGGATGGTATAGGGTTATGTATGTCAGTTATTTGTTGTTGGTATGTATTCATATTTTGGGTTGAATAAAAAGATCTCAAGTAGGATTAGGTAGAGGTAGTAGGTTTAGAAGATAGTCAAGTATTTGGTTGACTATATAGTTTTGTTGTAGAGTTTATAATGTGAGATTAATTTCTTTCTATGTTGTAATAGGAATGTTGATGTTAATTTGTTTTGTATTTAATTGGTTTTGTAATTCTTCTAGAGATGTAAGGATATCTGGTAGAGTTTTAGTCTTGTTGTTAGTTGTAGCTAGGTTTTTCCCTTTAATATTTGTAGATATATTAATCCATTAGTCTAGGATTTTGTTGAAGTAGTAGTGAGTATAGAGTGTCTTTACTATATCAATTAGTTGTTGTCATGATGTGATTGGAAATGAAAGACTATAATTGATAGTAATTGATATTCTGTTAGGAAGTAGTAGTTTGTTAGTTGGGTTAGCAGTTATTATACATGTTGGAATTGGAAATATGATCTTGTATCTTTTGAATACTTGTTTGAAGAATTCCTTAGCTATGTCATCTTCTGTAATAGGGTATGTAAAGTTAGTATCTGTTTGGACTTTAGTTGTAGCATAGAAAACTGACTTTCATCAACTTGTGCAGAATTAGAAGCTATATGGGCAGCCTTGCTAATAGCACAGTAAAGGTTTAGTTATAATAAGACGTTATTATGTAGTTTTTGCTAATAAATACTTAATTTTTATTAAAGAAATTTTG
>CAJVPM010002118.1:0-10493 GCA_910592325.1 Scutellospora calospora | reverse complement strand
ATATTCAATATATCGAATATATTCGATATATCGGATATATTCAATATTTCGAATTTCTGTATCATCATACTAACTAATTATGGACTAATCTACAGTAAGTTTTCTAATTATATATGTTTGTACTAATTAAAGAACTAAACAAGAATCTATAACTAAAAATAGGATATTGTACTATGTCGAAGCATAGTATTTCTTGAGGATCAAATCTGATCTTTACAATATCTGTTAGACAATTGTCTGATTAATCAGATCGTCTGATTCACTAGGATGTATAGGTAATTTGACATATCTACCATATATTAGGTAGAATGGTATTTGTTGGGTTGTACTATATTTGGCTATTCTAAATGCAAATAGTACTAGTGGTATTAATAAATCCTATTCTGTGACATTTTCTATAAGCTTGGCAATTGATGTACACAAAGACTTATTGAATCTTTTCACAAGCCTATTAGTTTGTAGGTGATATGAGCTAGAATAGTGGTGTTTTACTTGTAAAGATGCAAATAATTTGTTGATTAACCAGTTTCTGAAGTGGGATCCTCTATTTGAGAAGAAGTAAATGGAATACTCGTAGCAGCATATGATGTCTTCATAAATAAATTTCGCCACTTCCTCTGCATTGTCCTTAGGGATCGCTTGTGCTTTAGGCTACTTGGTCATATAATCAGTAACTATAATGATGTATTGATTATTCCGTGGTGTTATAGATAAAAGATCTACTATATCTATTCCTACTCTATGAAAAGGAGCTCCTATGGGTATTGGATGTAATGGCTCTTTAGATTTCCTATCTCCATATTGTTGGCAACGTTCACAGGTTTTTATATATTCTCGGATATCTTTATATATTTGCGGCCAGTAATAGTGATCCTGGAGTTTGTTAAATATAATATCCTTTCCTAAGTGAGCTCCTAATAGGTAGTTGTATACCTGAGTTAATATCAGTTCTAGCTTATGGGGTTGTAGAACTTTTATTAAGCTATTTGAATTTTTCTTATATAGGGCTCCTTCTTTTACTTGGAAGAATCAGTTTTGGTTTTTTAATTGTCTTAATTGGTCTTTGGAATAATGCTTCAGGTTTTGTCTATATTGGACATAATTTTTCAATGCTGAATATCGTAGCAGATCTATTTTAATAAAATGCCAAGATACTGACAACCTGGACTAGATTTTGTTTTTATGTCAGGTTTGACTTTAGGTGAGTGTTTTTCTGTATCTTCTCTTGAATTTCTTTTTCTCTTTCTAACTCCAATCTTTCTCTTATTAGAGTTCAGCTAATCATGAAGTTTCTTCATAATTGTCATATGATTTGATCCTTTTTGACTCCATCTGGTATTCTAATATGAACTGTACAAAAATTTTGGCCATTTCTGAAGCCATTTCTTGGCCTGATTCTGGAATAACTTCTTGAGGTATTTGTTTTACTTTAATAGGAAAATTTACTTTCTAGTATATCCTTTTCCTATTATTATCTCATATTTCTCTCTTTTTACTGTTTCAGTTATCCTATCTTTTCCTTGATTTTGTGAGTTAAGTGTTTGTTTAATTCTATCACTAATTCAAAATCTAAATTTTTATTCTAGGTAACAAAGTGAATAGAGCCCCGAATCTTGCTCTATTCTATCCTAACTAATCACTATGCATTAGATCTATCATAAAAAGAGGAGGGTATATATAAAAAAAATTTTTTTTTTTTTTTTTTGTTTTGTTTTTGAATCTATACTAATCTATTTGTTTTTTTTTTTAATAGGTCATTTCTCAATTGTGGTTAAATTGTTATACCTATTCTGGGTTTGCAATATCCATACTTTTATCAGTATTCTACTAGCATACTTCATATCCTAGGTGTGGGTTAAACTAGAAATCTGCACTATAGTTGGAGTCAGTATCACTGAACTCCATATCTATGTCTATATTGTCGTTTAGTAGAGTATCTATAAGGTAAGCTTCGATCTCGATATTGTATTCTGGATAATTGTCCTGTGAGGCCCAATGTTCTATAGAATATCTATTTTGTTAGGCCCAGATTAGTTCGTATCCTAACTCTGCAGCCAATTGTTCTATTAGAAGGTTGTATTCTCGAAGCTGCTCATAACTAATAGAGTAATTATAGTGGTCTCAGTCTTCATAGGATCCTCACAAGATATCTTCTATTGGCGTAGGATTCTATTTCGTTGTCCTCTATTCCTTATCAAGATCCATTGTGTCTTCATAAACTCCTACCTGTGTGTATTCTTGGTCATTATCATATTGCTATTCGTGATTAACAGCCAGACTATAGACCTCTATTGGATCTTCTTTAAGGTCTACTATTCTTATAGTTGTTTTCGGTTTATTTTCATTTTTAGGGGTTTCTTCTATTCAGAATAAGGGTTAGCATTTTTATGAACTCTACCAGCCCTATGTATTATGGTGAAATTATATAGTTGCAATCTAAGAATCCAACAGGCTCTTTTACCTTTGAGAGGTGAGGTTTGTAGCATTTCAATATGGAATAGTCTATTACAATTACAAAGTGTTGGTAGCCTAAGTAGTGGTAAAAATATTCTACTGCTCATACTACAGTGTAACACTCTAATTCAGTAGCGGAATAATTTCTTTTGGTTCTAGACAGACTTTTGCTTGCATATGCGATAGCATATTCTCTTTTGCTGTTATCTTTTTGGAATAATATAGTACTAAGACCTACTTCAGACATATCAGTATGCAAGTAGAAGGTCCTTTCGAAATCAGAGTTTCTGATTATGGATGCAGATATAAGGTGAGTCTTTAGTATGTGAAAGGCTTGTTCTTGTTGTAGGCCCTATTCGTATCTAACTCCTTTTTCTACCAATTTATGTAGGGGCTTGGCTGTAGTCACGAAACTTTTTATGAATCTTCAGTAATAAGAGGCTAGATCTATAAAGTCTTGAAGCTATCTTAGGTTAGTGGAAGTAGGGAATTCTTTAATTTTAATGATTTTTTCCTCATCAGGTTGAATCTCATTCTGCCCTACTATATGACCTAGGAACTAGATACAGTCTCTAAATAGAGAATATTTTTTCAAGTTCAACCTGAGACTAGTGTCATATAATTTGGTAAAGACTTTCTTTAGATGATTTAGATAGTGAAAGTAGGTTAGGAAATGAACTATAATATCATTCAAGTATACTTCGACAAACTTGCCTAAATACTCATATAAGATATTATTCATTGTTCTTTGAAAAGTAGCTGGGGCATTACAGAGGCCAAAAGGCATAACTCGGAAGGTATAAACTCCTCTTATTGTCACGAAGGCTGTTTTTTTTTGGTCTTCTGATTTCATTCTGAATTGGCAATAACTACTAGCTAGATCTAAGATGGAGTACCAATTTGATATTTCTAGCCTATCTAGTAAGTCATCTATTTGGAGAAGTAGTTGATTATCCTTCTTAGTTAATATGTTTAATTTCTGATAGTCTATGAATAAGTGCATTTTGCTATTTTTCTTAGGTACAATGATCACAGGGATGACCAGAGGCTCTGAATTTCATAGATTAAGTTATTTTCTATTAACTTATCTATTTCTTTGTTTAGAAATTCTCATGCATTAGACGCTACTATACGCCACTTATTTGAAAGGTCTTGTGTCTTCAGTGTTTATTTTGTATTGCATTTTTAAGAATTGGCCAAGCTTATGAAGTCCCATTGCGAATAGATTAAAGAACTCTGATATGAGAGCAGTAACTTCTTCATGTTGGCTTTCATCTAAAGTCTCTACTTTTATTAACTGTTCTATTAATTTTTTAGAGTTTGTCTTGGTTTTTTTCTCGTCTTCTAGTATCAGAATCTTTTTTATAGCCGTTAAGTAAATAGCTGGACTATGTTCGTCTTCCCAGAGGTTTATGTATAGATTCTCTTCTTGTAAATTAGGCCTATCAGAGTGGTAACTCTCTATCTCGTCTAGATCTTTGTTATTCTCGTAGTTGTCAAAGAAATCACCATCTCATAATTGTCTAGTTCTGAGAATCTCTATTTTCATATCCCAGGTTTGGTATATAGGAACCTCTGTTTCTTTCTCTAAATATCTAAAGTATAGTTTATGTTTATCGAAGTGGAGCTGGGCACGGACTTTCTGGAACCAATTTATGCCTAACAGCATAGTTTCGTCAGATAAGTCTATGACTTGGAGGCTTGTAGGTACAAGACACTACTAATTGCTAATTTAATATCCTTTATTTTTCCTAAGACTCTTTCTCTATTACCATTCGCCGTAATTATAATTGTATTGGAGGGTTCTTAAATGGTGAGTCTTAATTTCTTCATTAATTTATTAGAGATTATCCTGACAGTGGCTCCAGAATCTAGAATAGCTAATATTGAATTATTCTTGATTCTAACATAGCACTTAGTGGTGGTAGTTCTAATATTAATCTAAGGCTCTACCAAGTTGGTTTTATTTAACAGAGTTAGAACAGGATGATGTAAGGCTAGAGCTAGATTATACCTTTGCCTAGGAATTTGTAGTATCTGAGCATAGATAGCATTAAAACGTTGGTTTAGTAGATCTTCAGCTATATTATATTGAAGAGCTAAGTCTACTGTGGAGGGACCTCTCTTTTGTTTAGGGCACTTGACTTGGACAGGTGTAATTGGTACAAGGGTTATTTCTTCATTAGTTTCCTCCATAAAGATGAGTTCAGTAACTGGTTCTTGCTTGGGGATAGGTCTAGTTCTTAGCCTATCTTCCTATTATGATTCTGACTTTTTCCTAGTCATGCTGTTAGATATAGTTGTGACCGGGCTTGGGTGGCTTCAAATGCTTCTAGTACTAGAACATTCCTAACTGGAGCTTTGTATACACTACAGAAGTTTACGTTCCTCTGTTTTTAGAGGATCCTATTCAGTGGGGGTGGGTTTTGTCTAGAGATAGGGCATCAATTGGCAAGACAATTTCTGGAGATATGGCCTTGTTCTTCACAATTGTAACAAGTAAATGTTTGATTATTTTGATATAGTAGGGAATCTCTATTTGGGTTTGGTTGAGTGCTAGTTTCTGCTCGGGCTGTGAGAGTTGTAGTTAACTTTTCGTAGTTAGTGACTATTTGGTGTAATTTCTTTGTTAAGTCCTTGATCTCTTTTTCTATTTTGTAGGCTGGCTTAATGCTAGTTTTCTTTTTATAATGATCTCAAGCTTCTACTTTGCAAGCTCTCACGATAGCTTCGTCCAAGCTATCAGGTTCAGCCATAGACAAATATATAGTGGTTTTTCTACGTAGCCTATCTAAAAACATCCTTTCTACATAGGATACAGGTAGATTATAGTCCAGGTTCACCTTATTCAATAAACTTTGGAATTTGTAGGCATAAGAATCTACTCATTCGTCCTTCTCTTAGTTTAGGGCATTCAGGTCTACATGCTATTTGTGCTTCTTTTCAGAGGTAGCAAAGTATTGGATGAAGGTATTTACAAAGCTAGCATCTGGTCAGTCATTCCTATCCTAGTACTTAATATCATTCTTTTTTTTTCTATACCAGAAAGAGACTATTCTAGAGAGATATCCTGATGCTAGTTTGATTTTCTTATCACCTTTCTAGTTATTTGCATTCGCAGCTCTATTGAAGATTTCTACTCACTCAACCAGGTCTTCATCTATCTTTCTTTTAAAGGTTTTAACCTGGACCTAGTTGGTTTCTCGGCTTGAGGATCCTCTGGCTAATTTTTTAAAGGTCTTGGCCAGTTGGAGTAGAAGCTTCTAAGTATTTTTGGGCTCCTCTTCTTGATCTTCCTCTGGTTCATATTGGTGTCTTAGATCTTCATACTTACGATCTATTGTTGGAGTTTGCTCTTCTTCCTAGCTGGTATTGTTTTCAAAGTTTAAGAGTTTGTCCATTATTTATTCTTTTAAATTTTTATCAGGGAGGGTGAAGTAGGTCATAATTTTTTATTTAATAGTTTAGTTTGATCGTACAGTCACTACTAATTGAAGAGGTATAAACTGGTTCTGGTACAGAATTCGACCTAAGGATTGGGTTACACCAATGTTTTTAGTTTAACAAATTAACCAACAAACATCACAAATCCAACAATCAACTCTAAGTTTGTAGGCTGAAAGAGGGCATAGAAGATTTGGTCTAGGTGTTAGGATTGTTTGGAGGATTCCTAGGTTATCCTAGTCTCTTGTAGATAAGTAGTTAATTATTCTTGACTATTTCTTTTGGTTTTTTTTGGTTCTAGTCTTCAGTTTCTTATACTTGATATTTGATATAGTGATATGTGATTTGGTTTATTCTCTGATTGAGTTGATAATTTAACAATAGTAATTGTTAATTGACAAGTTTATCAATAAATCTATCTAGAACCTCACCTTAATATTAAAAAAAAAATAAAAAAAAATAAATCTATCTAGAGCATGATTGATCTATTATTAAATTGATCTTAAATTAGATTTTTACGAGAATGTGGTTTATTATTAACAAGGTTTTTTTAGACAACAGGGTTTTCAAAGTATAATAATTCTACTTGAAATTTGAAGTATTATTTCTTAACACTATACTTTTCAGAGTCTTATTCAAACTCCTAAGCAGTAGTTTTGAACTTATGAGAAGTTATTATTTCTTAACTCATTAAAGTTATCTTTATTAAAGATCAAAAAGCATCGCTTATATACTTTTTTACAAATTCATTATATCCACTTTGATTAAAATATTGACTATAATCGCTATAGTGACTATATTCACTATATTTACTATTTTGGATATTATAGATAATTTTACCTAATTATAGAAACTAACCATCCTTCTATTTTTAGGTAAAATTATTGTATACATATTTTTACAAGTTTTTAACGAATTTTAATTAGATAAACTAAATGATAATAATAAAAAATAAAATAAAAAATAAAACAGTATACTACGTCAGAGTGCAGTATTTCCAGAGAATCAAATCGGCCCTTTACAATATATAGTACATTGTAAAGGGCCAATTTGACCCTCAAGAAATACTATGCTCTGATATAGTACGCTGTTTTATTTTTAATTTTATTTTTTATTATTATCATTTTGTTTATCTAATTAGTATTCATTAAAAACTTGTAAAAATATGTACACAATAATCTTACCTAAAAATAGAAGGATGATTAGTTTCTATAATTAGGTAAAATTATCTATAATATCCAAAATAGAGAATATAGTAAATATAGTTACTATAGCAATTATAGTCAATATTTTAATCATAGTGAATATAATGAATTTTTAAAAAAGTATATAAGTGATGCTTTTTATCTTTAATAAAGATAACTTTCGATAAGTTAAGAAATAATAACTTCTTATAAGTTTAAAACTACTGCTTGAGAGTTCGAATAAAACTCTGAAAAGTATAGTGTTAAGAAATAATACTTTGAAATTCGAGTAGAAGTATTATACTTTGAAAACTCCGTTATCTAAAAAACCTTGTTAATAATAAACTATGTTCCTATGAAAATCCAATTTAAAATTAATTTAACAATAGATTAATCATACTCTAGATAGATTTATTGATTAACTTGTCGATTAACAATTACTATTGTTAAATTATTAACCCAATCAGAGAATAAACCAAATTATGTAGCACCTTATCAAGTATCGAGTATAAGAAACCAAAGACTAGAACCAAAAAGAACTAAAAGAAATAGTCAAGAATAATCAACTACTTACTTATAAGAGACTAGGATAATCTAGGAATCCTCCAAACAATCCTAACACCTGGACCAAATCCTCCTTGCCCTCTTTTAGCCTACTAACTTAGGGTTGATTGTTAGATTTGTAGTATTTGTTAGTTGATTTGTTGAACTACGAACATTGGTATAACCCAATCCTTAGGTTGAATTCTGTACCAGAACCAGTTTACACCTTTTCAATTGGTGGTGACTATGAGATCAGACTAAACTATTAAATAAGAAATCATGACTCACTCCTCCTCCTTAATAAAAATTTAAAAGAATAAATAATAGACAAACTCTTAAACTTTGAAGACAATACCAGTTAGGAAGGAGAACAAACTCCAACAAAAGATAGTGAGTATGAAGATCTAAGACTCCAACATGAACCAGAGGAAGATCAAGAAGAGGAGCCCAAAAATACTCAGAAGCTTCTACTCCAACTGGCCAAGATCTTTAAAAAATTAGCTAGATGATCCTCAAGCCAAAAAACCAACTGGATCCAGGTTAAAACCTTTAAAGGAGAGGAGAACGAAGACTTAGTTAAGTGGGTAGAAACCTTTGATAGAGCTGCAGGCACAAATAACTAAAAAGGTAATAGAAAAATCAAACTAGCGTAGAGATATCTCTCTGAGATAGCTTCTTATTGGTATAGAAAAAAAAAGAATGACATTAGATACTGGGATAGGAATGACTGACCAGATTCTAGCTTTGTAAATACCTTCATCCAATACTTTGCCACCTCCAAAAAGAAGCACAAATAGTATGTGGATTTGAATGCCCTAAACCAAGAGGAGGATGAACGAGTAGATTCCTACGTCTACAAATTCTGACATTTATTAAATAAGGTGAACTTGGACCATAACCTACCTGCATCCTATATAGTAAGGATATTTTTAGGTAGGCTATGTGGAAAAACTGCTGCATACCTGTTCATGGCCGAACCTGATAGCTTGGACGAAGCTATCTCAGGAGCTCACAAAGTGGAAGCTGGAGATCATTATAAAAAGAAAACCAGCGTTAAGTCAGTCTACAAAGTAAAAAAAGAGAATAAGGACTTAACAAAGAAATTACACCAAATAGCTACTAACTATAAAAAGTTAACCACAACTCTTGTGGCCTGAGCAGAAACTAGCACTCAACCAAACCCAAATAGCGATTCTCCACTATATCAAAATAATCAAATATTTACTTGTTATAATTGCAGAAAACAAGGCCATATCTCCAGAAATTGTCTTGCCAATTGATGCTCTATCCCTAGACAAAACTCACCTCTACTGAATAGGATCCTCCAAAGACAGAAGGACATAAACTTCTGTAGTATATACGAGGCTTCAGTTAGGAATATTCTGGTACTAGAAGCATTTGAAGCCACCCAAGCCCGGTCTCAACTATATCTAACAGCATGACTAGAAAAAAGTCAGAATCACAATGGGAAGATAGACTAAGAACTAGACCTATTCTCGAGCAAGAACTAGTTACTGAATCTATCCCTATGGAGGAAACCAATGAAGAAATAACCCTTGCACCAATCACACCTGTCCAAGTCAAACACCCTAAACAAAAGAGAGGTCCCTCCGCAGTAGACTCAGCTCCTCAATATAATATAGCTGAAGATCTACTAAACTAATAGTCTAATGCTACCTATGCTCAGATGCTACAAATCTCTAGGCAAAGGCGTAATCTAGCTCTAGCTCTATGTTGCCCTGTTCTAACTCCGTTAAATGAAACCAACCTGGTAGAGCCTCAGGTTAATGTCAGAACTACCACTACTAAGTGCTATGTTAGAATCAAGAATAATCCAATATTAGCCATTCTAGATTCTGGAGCCACTGTCAGCATAATCTTCAATAAATTAATGAAGAAATTAAGACTCATCATTCAAGAACCCTCCAATACAATTATAATCATAGCAAATGGTAATAGGGAAAGAGCTCTAGAAAAAATAAAGAACATTAAATTAGCAATCAGTAGTGTCCTAGTATCTACAAGTTTCTAAATCATAGACTCATCTGACGAAACTATGCTATTAGACATAGATTGGTTTCAGAAAGTCCGTACCCAGCTCCACTTTGATGAACATAAACTGTACTTTAGGTATTTAGGGAAAGAAACAGAGATTCCTATATACCAAATCCGGGACATAAAAATAGAGATTCCCCCAGAACCAGACAATTATGACGATGGTGATTTCTTTAACAACTACGAGGATAATGAAGACCTAGACGAGATAGAGAGTTACTACTCTGATGGGTCTAACCTACAAAAAGAGAATCTATACATAAACACCTGGGAAGACGAACATAGTCCAACTATTTACTTAATAGCTATAGAAGAGATTCCAACACTAGAAGACAAGAAAGAAACTGAAACAGACCTAAAAAAATTAATAGAACAGTTAATAAAAGTGGAGACTTTAGACGAAAGCTAACATGAAGAAGTTACCGCCCTCATATCAGAGTTCCCTAATCTATTCACAATAGGACTCTATAAGCTTAGCTAATTCTCAGGAATACAACACGAAATAAACACTAAAGATGCAAGACCTTTTAAATAAGTAGCATATAGGGTAGCACCTGATGCATGAGAATTCTTTTTTTTAACCTTTTTAGCAAGTCATGCCAATACTTTATTTGCAATAAATTTTGTGCTCGACAAAAGTATTAGAATACATATTTACTCAAAATATATCTAACTACGCAATTTTTTAAGTATTGACTCACTCGGTTACCCCAAAGGTACCTATATGCGATCTGCTACAGCGAGTCTTTTCCCTCATCATTACTATCTAATCTTTCGAAAAAATAACAACAAATCCCTGAGTGGACACCGCAG
>CAJVPM010002117.1:0-10497 GCA_910592325.1 Scutellospora calospora | reverse complement strand
TATTCTAAATAAAGTATAATCTTTGCTCTTTCATTAACTTTGTAACGAACTGCTACAGTGAAGTAATATTCCACTTGAACACCGTTGAGAGCCCCTCTTCCGTGTCTTATGTTACTTGTGTTGAATCAAGAAGGCTGACACTTGTAACAATATAATGGATAACGTACATTCATTAGTAGTATATCCAGTCTATTAATATCTCAGCCTATTCAAATTTCAAGCACATGTTGGCCTTCATAGTCAAAAACATTTTTACTAGCTATAGCAGCAATAGTGGCAATTATTGTGCCTAAATCAATGATTAATATAACCACAAACTATTCTACACAACAAAATCTGTGGAATACTATTGACTCTAACGAACATATCTATCAACAACTATACCAACATAATTACTAAGCATAAATAATTAGAATTAAAGCTATGATTACAACTAAAGAAGTACAAATAGTTATGAATTTCAACAAAGAAATACCCTATATACGTCAAAATGTAATCGTACACAAAACTAAGCTCAAGTGCTACAAATTTTTATATGGAAACTTTATTCCCACAATATCATACCAAATTATTACTCATAATATCAGGAGATTCTTATGACACTTAATTAACACAAGAAATCTAGTACATTGGTATTCTTAGAATAGAATAGTATTACTTTCAACATCACAGCATATAATCAACTGGCAATAGACATATGATTATATAAATTATGAAAGCAGACCACTAGTACATAATACTAATATAGCAGCATCAAAACTTAAGGCTTTTAAAGTTAAACTACTTACAAGTGAATTATCTACTTTACTAAATCTTCACTATAGACATCCTAACAAATACCCAAACCTAATATGTCCAAGATGTAAGAGAGATTTGGAAGACTAGGTACACTGGTTGGTATGCAGAACAAACAATTATACAATACAACATGTCATATCTGAAACTTTAGATGATATAAGAGATAAACTCAATATCTCTAATAAGGATAAACGAAGATTTATTTATCAAATAATTAGTACAACTTGTGTAGCAACTAGACTTATAACTCCTAGAATAGTATTATAATGTAATATATTACCAACTCAATCATCGCTATCTGCTAAACTTACAACTAAGTTTATATATATACTATCACAAAAAATATATACCAAAATATGAATACCTAGCAGAATCATAGTTAGTAGTAATAATACTAATCAAACAACAGAAGTAATAATTTTAGCAGCTCCAAATCATGAACGGATAACATCAGATTTATATCAGTTAAGATATAATAACTGGTTGAACAAATTTATTACTCATAATACATCACCTAAGGAGATAATACATTTAATCTAAGTGGATTTGTGACCTTTCTTAGTAAAGTTTAGATCAGGAGTAAAGTAGCTCTAGCCTTCAAATTCTATTACATAGTAGAGTAGTTTAAAATGTAGTTCATATTTATACTATATTTACTTAATAAAGAAAAAGAGGACAGACCTCACTTTTAAAAATAAAAAAAATAAAAAATAAAAATAAAAAAAAATTAACAAGCACTTACTAAAAATATCCAAAACCAAATTAACAAACACTATAACAACTTTAACTCTAACACTACTTTAATAATTAATAGTATTCTCAACTGATGAATTGACCCAGTAATTTTCTAAGAAATTACAACTGAAAATATACAAATTACAAATTTTGCTCTAATCAAAGCATATATAAAAGATTATTATAAACATTGAACAAAAAAAAACCTAACTAATATAAATGAATGAAATAACTAGAAAAAAGAATATATATCTAAAAAATATATCAGAAAAAGCTAGTATAATAAAACTACCAAACTAATAACAACACAAGAAATTACTCAGATTATTAATAACTCACCTAACAACAAAGCAACAGGCCCTTCTCATATCTCCAATGAAATGTTAAAACACTGCAGACTGAAACTACTAAACTTTCTTATATATCTCTTTAACTAATACCTAGACCTAAACCAAATCTCTACTCTATAGAAAAATAGCTACATATTTCCAGTCTCAAAAAAATCTAAGTTTATAAAGCAATTAACTTATACTAGACTAATCTCGCTAATTGAATACACTTAAAAGATCTTTACAAAAATTATTACTTATTGACTAAGTACTGTATTATCCAAATATAATTTACTTAACCCTAACAACTTTGTAGCATTATCAAATACTTTAACTAGCAAACCTATTCAAATCCTAATACATATTCTTGAAGATTTACATATTTACAAAAAAGAGCTATAGCTCTTATTACAAGATATAAACAAGGCGTATAACTTAGTATATATCAAACTTTTATTCAAAGCACTCCTCCAACTACATATTCTATAAGCTATATATGATCTAATTATCAATATCTACTCAAACTATAACAACAATATCATTACAAACTTAGAACTTACAAACTCATATTTTATATATAACAGATTAGATCAAGAAGAAACTATAATATTTATATTATAATATATATTCTATGATCTTCTTATCACCTATATTTGTAACAACTTCTCTGAATATATAATACAAACTAGAAGTCTACATACAACAAATCTATCTAATTTTCTACTTAACTAACCAGTATTAGCCTATATAGATAATACACTACAGATCACACTCAATAGACAAACACTAGAACAAATCACAAGTATCACAACTTCCTTTTATATACTTGCTAATATAACTGTTAATCTATCTAAATTAGTACTAGCAGTAGCCTATAATGACTATAATTCATATAATACTATCTTTAACAATACAACTATTATAGTAGTTCAACTAAACTACCTCTTTCACTTCTTGAGATGCTGGTTTAATACTCATATCTTATATAATTCTATTTACAAAATTATTACTAATAAACTCACTCAAGCAACAATCTGTTTAAAAAGAAAGAAAATTATAGACAAACAATCAAATATATAATTAATATAGTTATCATCCTTAGATTTTTTTACTGAACTCAAAACACTATTTTACCTTATACTACATGTAAAAAACTTACTAACAAATATATAACTCTAACTAAGCATAAAGCTACTCTCATATTATCTATACCAAGCTCAACAATCCTTAATTAGAATATCTATAGACTCTGAGACCTATAGGATATCTAAAGATAAAATTATACAACTACTCTAATTAATACTTTAAATACACATAACAACATATCTCTATGTATCTAACTCCAACAAATCCAAAATACTGTATACACTAACCAAAGTATTACTCAATACAAAAACTTTATTATACTACAAAAGATCAATAATATGACTACTACTCTAGCTCTTTGACTAATGCATACCTTAAATATAACTCTTGCAAATATCACTTACTCTTGGCTAATACTACAACCTTTTTCTGGAATACCTATTGACAACTTACTTAAAAAACTCAAATCATCTACAACTTACAAGCTACAAACAACCAAAGCAAATATTTATATAATAGAACAACTAACTAATTATACAAATACATATATTCTAGACTAGATAATAATCCTATACAAAATACAAAAAATGTAAAAAGAATATATTTTACAGTGGTATAAAGAAATTAAAAAACTACTTATAAACAACTTACTAACAAATAACTCTCAATATATAGACAACTTTATATATCTAAACCTTTTCACAGTTACAAATACAACTAACACAACTTACAAATAGGTTCTAACATATATCAATTCTCAAATAATAATAGGAAAAATTATTAACAAAAATAACAATCTAACCAAAATATCTTACTAGAATTTATTTACTAACAACAACAACAATTTACTAACATAATATCAATATTGCTTTAATATTGCTAATATCTACTACAACAAATACAATATCACAATCTTAAAAATCATATTATACCAATTCAAGTTACTAAACAAAACTATTTGAGAATAGATATCACTGACCTACTTACTCACTACTTACTTTTCAATACCAATACTATGAATAACCTTACTATACAACAAATATTCCTATACCAAATATTACTACTGACCTTTTTCTACTTAGAACAGCAATACAACAACTAAAAATAATACAAGCTACTAACTCAAAAAAATATAGCATAACTGCTTATCTTAGTACTCAAATTCAAAATACCAATACAACAGAACAAAATACAAACTTTATATAGTATATTTTATTTACAAATACAACTTTTTATGTATAACTCACAATATGGTCTTCTATAAACTGCACAATCTGTACTAGAATTCTTTTGATCATTTCAACTACATTACCTACTATTAATATCACTATTTACCTTAAAAACTCAATATTTGTTACTACTTTCAACTCACTCTACTAACAATTTGAATATAAACTATAATACAAACCAAAGATATATATATAGCCTCTTTAGCAACAACTATTCATTACTATTAATCACTTTTAACTCAATATTAATATAAAAACTTTAACACAAGATATTATAGCTAACTCTATATTTTTTAAATCTAACTTTAGTTCTACCTCTTCACTAATAACTATTTAATATATATGAAACTTAAACTCGTTTTATTTTTACTAACAATACTATGTAATCGAACATAGTCTTCGATACTTTATACATCATCTAAATAATACTATACATATTGCATTTCTTAAACAAAGTATAGCTTTAGACAAATACTGAAGCTACTATAGACTGGAAAGCTATATACATCTTCATTAACTACAACTACACTCTGATTACAAGATCTACTTATCCTATCTATTCATATATAAAAGCTTTCAAGTTAAAATTCCTTTTCAATGAATTACCAATACAAAAAATCTATATATCTGTAATCTATCTGAATATACTTCAGATCTATATATATGATACAAAACAAATACTAAAGACAATCTATACTAGCTTATCTGTTCTACAAATATATACTCATTACTTATCATAATCACAACTAACTGCACAAAATTCTTATTGAAATACTCTAATAACTCTATATCTAATATAATAGTTACTCAAAATATAATTAATATATAATATAATACTAACTCCAATACACCAAATCTAAATATCTTATAGGGTCTAATCTCAACAATACTATTAATACTACTAAAATCTACAACAGATAACACAAAAGAATTTTACTACAATATTACTATACAAAATCACTAAGTCTATTTACAACAACCTCTGGACTACCAGATATATAAATTTATAACAAACTACTTTAACTACACTCACAAATACTAACACAAGAAACATAATAATTAACCCTTTCCTAGTTACAATAACTAATAACAATTCACAAGAACTCATTTCAAATACTATAATTCCAATATTACTTACAAATAAGAAACTCACTACATAGTCAAACTTTTTTTTTCATAATAATATCTTTTCTAACTACATAACAAATTTATTAATCTAGAGAAAGACCTGCATGCCTACTCTAGTAGAATATAGGCTGTAGGGTAAACTAGCTCTAGCTCAAGTTAAAGTAATAGAATAAATGTAATATATGTAAAAATACTATATATATTTTGAACTATTTAATAAAAACTAAGACTAGACCTACTCTTTAAAATCTAAAAAAAAAAAAAAAAACTAAAATTTTTAATGAAACTTTGATCAAAGTTATCTTGATAACTATATAACTAAATTTGATAAAAATTTTTTTATTTGAATTCTATAAATTCATAAAATTCAAATAAAAATTTTTTATTAAATTTAGTTATGTGGTTGTTAAGATATCTTTAATCTAAGTTTTTTAAAAATTGTAAAATATTAATTAAATAGAAGCTATATTAAAATTTTTAATAAAACTTTGATTAAAGTTATCTCAACAACTACATAACTAATTTTGATAAAAAAATTTTTATTTAAATTTTATGAATTTATAGAATTCAAATAAAAAATTTTTATTGAATTTTATTATGTAATTGTTGAGATATCCTTGATTAAAGTTTTTTAAAAATTGTAAAGATTTATAAATATCTATTAAGTAGAAGTTGTACTAAAATTTTTGATAAAACTTTAATTAAAAGTATCTTAATAACTATATAACTAAATTTGATAAAAAATTTTTTTATTAAAATTCTATAAATTTATAAAATTCAAATAAAAAATTTTTATTGAATTTAGTAATGTAGTTAGTGAGATAGTATTAATTAAACTTTTAAATAATTATAAATAAAATATAATAATCTAGAATATAAAAAAAATAAAGATATTGTAAACAGAAAAAGTATTATACAGTAGTTATCTAATATTCTTAAGATTATTAATTAAATCAAATAATTTTTATATTATTCAAATTAACTTACTAAGATAAATTAAATAGTATAAAAATTGTTTAATTTGGATCACTATATCATAAGATATTGATATTTGAATATTTTAGCTTTATTTTTTTAAAACTTAATTTATAAAATATTTAAATATTAATATTTTATGATTTAGTAATTCAAATTAAATTATTTTTATATATTTAATTCATATTAGTGAAACAAATTAAATAGTCTAAAAATTATTTAATTTGAATTAATAGATTACAAGATTGTAGTTAGATAACTACAATATTCTCTTATATCTATTTTAATTTATATAATATTCAGATCTAATTATCTTATAATCTTGTAATCAGAATAAAATAATTTTAGTACTATTCAATTTATCTTAATAAGATGATTCTAAAAGTATAAAAATTATTTAATTTAAATTGATAAATCATGAGATATAATAATTTTAAATTAATATTTTAAAAGTTTAATTAAAAATATATTAATAATTTATTAATTAAATTTAATAAAAAAAATTTTTTTAAATTTTATTTATTTGTAAAATTCAAATAAAAAAAATTATTAAATTTAATTAATTAGTTGTTAAAATATTTTTAAATAAACTTTTAAAAATTATGATTAAAAAAGTAATATAATTAAAAGTAATATCTTTGAAAATAAGATTTTTTAACTAATTAAAAAAAGAAGTCTAGTAATCTTAGAGTAGTAATTAGGTTGTCAGACTACTATATAAGAGATCTGAGTTTTAAATTTTACTATTAACAAATTTGAATAATTACTCAAACTTTTGTATTCAATTTATAGTAAACCTTATTTATTTCTGAGAGTTGTAACTTTGTAAATTATATTGTACTAATATCAATTAGATATTAGAAGTATAATATAGCATCAAATATAATATAGTATTAAGTGTAATATATTATTATACAAAAAATCTTGATAGAATCTATAGGCAGAAGATCTGTATAGTAGAAATTTTGAATTAGAAAATATAGTACAGATTTTAATAGTTATACTAGTTGATACTTAATCTAAAAAAAAAGTTTAAGTATGAAGAATACAGATTGTGTAAATACAAATAAATTTATTATATAGAGTTGTATAGCAATACTAACCTAGCTTAGTAGCTAACTAAATTTAAGAAGATTTATCTTATAAAATATCTAGAAAAACATAGAAACTAATTTGATAGAGAGTTATAGCAAGAACTAGATTTATACAAATACTAATAAGAATATATACTAGCTTAATTAAAATATAGTATAGCATAGTTAGAGTTATCTACAAGCTTTTATTAGAATATGACTATTAGAGTATTTTGTAATAGTGCTTAGTTCTATAAAGACAATTTGAAACACAAATTAGTCTAAATAGTCCTCAAAAATAAGATAGCATAAAATTAGTATAGATTATAAATATTAGATTAAATATAGAGTTTTAAAGTCTAGTAATCTTAGTGTAGTAGTTAAATTATCAGACTGCTATATAAGAGATCTGAAGTTCAAATCCTACTGTTGACAAATTTGAATAATTACTCAGACCTTTGTATCTAATTTATAGTAAATCCTATCTATTTCTGGGAGTTGTAACTCTATAAATTATGTTGTACTAATATCAATTAGATATTGGAAGTATGATGCAATATTTAATTTATATTATACGAATAAATTTTGATAGAATCTATAAGCAGAGAACCTACATAGTAGAAATCCTGAATTAGATAAAGTAGTATAGATTTTAATAGTCATATTAGTTAATACTTAATTCAAAAAAGAAGTCTATATATGAAGGTTGTAGATCAAGCAGATACAAATAAGTTTACTATATAATACAACCTAATACTTTATATTAGTAGCAATATCAACTTGGCTTGGTAGCTAACTAGATTTAGTAGAATCTAACTTGTGAAACTTCTGAATATGTAGAAGACTAATTTGGTAGAGAGCTATAGTAGGAACTGAGTTCATATAAATATCTATAAAGATATATGCTAGCTTAATTAGAATATAGCACAATATAGTTAAAGTATTCTGTAAGCCTTTTCTGATAAGAACAAAAGAGTATCTTAAGATAGAGCCCTTCTAATAAAGAAAACTAAGATACAAAGTGGTCTGAGTAGTTTTCAATAAGATAGCATAGGATTGTACAGGTTTAAGAATAAAATTAGATTAATATTAGAGGTAACAGAGATACTAAAGAGTTTAAAATAAAATATTCACAAATAGATACTAGGTATGACAATTAGTAGATAACCTTCAAGCAGAACTTTTAAATAAACAATAATTAAAGTTGTATATATAACTAATTGTACTCAAAACTCTTTCCTGTACATCAATTTTTACATAAAACAAACTGAAAAAAAGGAAAAGTTTACAAAAAACTACTAACAAATTTTACTTATACAATAAATAACTAATCACAACAAGTCCAATATACTCCTACTACAAAATAACAATAAAGAAAAAAAGAAACAAAAACACTGCAACTGCGAAATTAGTAACTTCTACTAGTAAGTTGCTGACTATGTCGGCAACACACCCCCTCGATAATACTACCTCTAGTCACCACAACAACCTCTATACTGAAGACAACTCTGACGATGACCAATATAACAATGGACACCAAAAGAAGAAAAAAAGAGAAGATGGAAAAGATAATGAAACAAATACTACTGAAAGAAAAAACTCAAATATCGTCGAAGAAAATAATCAAAAAAGTGGGCAATCTAGTTTACCCCTGGCAAACACAATACCAATAGCACATGATCAGCTACAAAAACAACAAACCAAATTGGATCATGCACTGAACATAGATTCTGCAGATGGATTTCCTAATTTAGAAATAGAGCAGGCTGAAATACAAACAACAACTGCACCTCATGACCTACTGCAAAGCACTGATTTGATTATGGATAATGAGTCAACTGAAACTATTACAGAAATTCCCATACCACAATGAAGTTATAGCCAAGCCTTAATGGGAACACAAGAACTAAAGAGAACTCCTCATCCAGATTTAGCTAGACTTATTGAGGACTGGATACAGCAAACTCGTCAAGCTTTATCAACTCTCAAAAATCAGCCTTTTGATAAACAACTCTAGAACAACCAAGAAATTGTAAATGCTTTCTCTAGTCTAGAAAAAATTAAAGAATTAGTTCAATATAAGCTCCAAACAAAACCTACAGAAAACTCAATCCCGCCAGCTATTAATGCAAAATTATATCATCAAGATAAAGCTTTTTTTTGGTCCTTTACAAGACGACATGATGCTCGTCCTCCTCATCAAATAGAATATCAACAACTTCTAAATGCTGCAATCGAGAGATATAAATTGCAACATAATGCAACCATAATTAATAACAACAACAAAGAACAAATCTCAGATATGCTAAGAAAAAAGATTGCAATAGACTTCTGGACTAATGAAAACCTCTCTATTCTTGATGCTCATGAGATTACTCAACATATCTTATACATTACAGGCTTTGCGAAGATACCAATTAAACAAAACTTCAAGTCCCTGAAAGAAGAAATTCGCAAATTACAAACTGGTTTGCTTCAAAACTTACCATCCATACCAGCTGATATACCAAAGAATATTAGAGCATGTCTACCATTCTCTTTGCCAATTGCAAATTAAAAGAACATACATGCAATAGTTGCATCACTTCGTTGTATTTATACTTTTGAACATCTACTAGATACTTATATTTCAGATACAAGAACATAACTACCTGCATATCCACACCTATTAAATACTGAAACTAGAGACATGTTTCCAATTACCTCCCGTGCAGAACTCAAAAATCTAAGGATATACAAACAATGTCTTCAGGAATACTATTTGTTCTGCACTATTCCTCCAGACTATTTTAGTATGCTACCACCTAAATTACCCTTACCATTAACATCACAAGATCTGACTCCTAGACTTCATCAATCTTTCCTTTCTATCCTAAGAATGCAGAACACTTCAAAGATCATATCTATCTGCTAAGACAAGAATATGCCTTCAAAACACTACCTAATGATTACCTCATTAGCAAAAGATGACTTCCTACTAATCCTACATCACTACCTCTCTCGGAACAGTTTTCTTTTCCAATGGAAGACAGTGATACAGTTAAACAATTCCTAAATACTATTCCTTACTACTATGCTATACCTAATCCTCTTCCATTAGCATATACCACAATTAATTATACAGACAAACCTGATCTTCCACAA
>CAJVPM010002116.1:0-10500 GCA_910592325.1 Scutellospora calospora | reverse complement strand
TAAGATTGTTACAGCTACTGGAAATTTTGCTTGTATTAATAATGGTGAATCTGAACTAATGTTATGTTTAGATATGACATGAATTCGAAAAGTTCAAGGTATTCTTAATCCAAATAAAAATCAATTTCGAATAAAGTTATATGGGAAGACTTATACTATCCCAACTTTTACTTCATCTATAAGCTAATAGGTATGCTTAGTGAGTTTCTCTTTATCTTTATTGGATCGATTTAGATCCTGTTGCATATGCTTATTGTTTTTATCTAAGATAGAGCATTTATGAGCAAGTCGATTGCCACATTCTATAGCAATTTTACGATCATAATTTGCTTGATTAAGCAGGTTTTCAAGTTCCGTTTGGCTAGATGGATATCGATTAGATGATAAGTCTTCAAGTTTATTACCTTCGCCTATATCTGACAATGTATGAATTCGAGACATATAATTTGAATTATCAGATTATTATCAATTTTGAACTTCTTTATTAATGGATAAAAAATGAATACAAATATTATCAAACAATATTTAACATTATATATCATTAGCAAATATTAATAGAAGTCTCATAAGATTTTATATATAACTGAAGATGCAGAGTAACATTTTTTCTTAGTATTTTTATTCATCTAAAATAATATATTTCAATCTTGAATATTTTTTATCATATTTTATCATTCAAAAATAAAAAACATCAATCTAAAATCTTCAATCCATGACTACTCCGTATCTAAAAATCTATTATCGCAAAAAAGCTACATTTTTAACACCCGAACAAATTGAAGCAATTAGGAAGCTTAAAGACAAGGTTCCTATATATACAGTAATAAGAGATTTCCATATTAATGAAAACTATGTTAAGGATATATGGAACAATTGTGAACATCTGCAACAAAATGGAGCTACAACTTCTATAATTTTTAATCAAACCTTACAAAACACTTATCATCCTATACCTCAAAAAGAACAAAATTTGGATACTTTGTCTAGTACAGATGTAGTGATATCTCATAATATAGACGTATTATCAGTTTCTCCAAACATATTGCCAAAAAAGATTAGCCGAAAAAAAAAGTTTAGTATAGATAATACAGAGAGTGCACAAACTTTGTCTAATACATCTAAAAGAAAAGCAGATCTTGAAAAATTAATGAAAGATACTGAAAGATTAGCTCCTATATGCCTGTCTTTGCTTCAGTAAGCTAAGAGCATCTTTCTGCAAGAACTCTACTTGCATTTAGAGCCATATCAAGCCACTCTTCAGTTTTTATGAGTCGCTTTTCAAGTAAGTCATATTTTTTTTTAAATTCTCATCATCATATATATCTGAAACTTGTTGCTCTAGTTCATTAATCTCTGTAGCCTTGCTAAAAGTTGGGATAGTGTAAGTCTTCCTATGTAACTTCATTCAAAATTGATTTTTATTTGGATCAAGAATACCTTGAACTTTTCGAATTCATATCATATCTAAATATAACATTAGTTCAGGTTCACTATTATTAATATAAGCAAAATTTCCAGTAGCTATAACAATCTTATTATTTTTGTCCTTTACACTAATTGGCATATCTGTATACTATTCTAATGATTCAAATATATGTTTGGAATTACCCTTTATAGCAAAGTCAGAAGACTTATCAGCTTTCTATCCCAAAGTGTTAATTGTTGCATCATTTACTCTTCCAAATTCATTCGCACTATCTAAAAAGGAATTAGTGATCAATAGATCATTTATATTACAATGCAAATATTGCAATGATGAAAACTATTCATCTGATTTTGATTTTTTTTCCTGAACTATATGAGACTGACATATTTTACGCATTGCTGGTGAAATCTTTGGTAATAGTTTATTGTATGTTTCAGACTAACTAAGTTCTAGAAGTATTTTTTCATTTACTGGTACCTGTTTTTTTTTTCTGACTGAGATGGAGCATGCTATTTATTCTCTTCCTCATTATATCCATCTTCTTTATCCTCATTATCATCTGAATTAGGAGATGCATATTGGAATTGAGAAGGTATTAGAAGAGAAAAGTATCGATATGTTGAATTTGATTTAGCTACGGGTTTTTTGTTATCAAGCATCATCCTCCTGAATTGAGATATCATTTGACTAATTTTATCTACTTTCGACTCTATTCTATCTATTCTGGCATTTTGATTTGATGAATATAATCATTCTAATTTACTTGCTATAGGTGGAAGAAAAGCTTTATCTAACTATTATAGTGCTTCCTCTTTAGAAAGATTTAACTATCTAGGATCTCTCTGATCTGCATAAAATTCATGTATTTGTTTATAATCTTTGGGTTGAACTAGAGGGCGAGATTTTTTGAATTGCTGACTCAATTTTGATTCGAATTCAGTTTTCAATTTTTTAATCTCAGCTTTGAATTCAGCCTTCTGTTTTTTTAACATAGCTTGAAATGATTTTTGCATTTCATCATATGAGGGAAATACTAGTTGTAAAACTATAGATTATGATATAATACTATCATTCTGCTTTGCTAATGATTTTTTCTTTGGTTGTGCTTGATCAGAGTTTTGATCTACATATAAACTAGAACGTTCAAGCCATAGATTTTTTAATAAAATAAAAAATTCATTAATACCTGCTATATTTTCATTTCTCATCTAACTATAAAGTTCTCGATCATCTGATAAATGAGTTTTAAGAGTTCCTAATACTTGTGCATCATTATCTGCTACACCTAATAATAGTGGATAAATTCAGGCTTTATAGATATTGGAATTATCAAAAGGTTGAAATCTTTCTTGAGATAATCTTAAAATAGCTGATTGGCTAGTTCTAACTATTTCTTGTTGATATTTTGCATTTAACCATGCTCTTAAAGTATCTGAACTATTAATATTAACTGTTGGATTTACAAAATTATTTTGAGGTAGTATTGGTGCATATTTTCTTGCTATTTTACCTTTCATAATTTCGACTTTGACAGTATCATCAAAATCTCTAGTATTTGTATTTTCAAGAGCTATCATATTTAGTATAGCAGGTGCCTATGCTTATATAATCATATCATAATAATAACTAGGTAGCATTTGACCCATATATTGTGGAATTAGGTTTAATAAGGTAAATACATATTTCAATATAGGTAAACGTCTTGCTTCTGCTATATTTATTTGATTTGGTAGATTATTATGAAGTGCCAAAATTTGTTAATTTAAATTTAAAATATTCTGATACTCTATATAGGTCTTATTTTTCTATTTTGTATATTGCTTATAGAGTCTGTCTCTATTATATTCTAATAATCTCTTATTAGCTCTGCATTGTTATAGGTAGTAGGCATTTCACTGATACAATAACTGGAAAGCAAAATTTTTACATAGCAATTCACTAATATGAGTTTGTTTTTCTGCTATATTATCTATCATTCTATTTATCTGGTTTTGTGCATTAGTTCGCAACTGCTGGAGATCAAGCAATGCCTGATCTCGCTTCTGTCTATATGTATCTCAGTCCTATCATACATTTACCAGATCTTGTTGTAGGTTAGTGTATTTACGTCAGATTGATCTTGTTGATCTTTTAATTTAATTTGTTAAAACAGTTCTATATATTGCTATATCATTTAGGGATCGGTCTATAGCATCAGCCAATTCAGCTATTGTTCCTATATTATTATCAGAATTATATAAGTCTGAAGAATTTTTATCAGAATCAGAATCAGATTCATTTTCATTAAAATTCTATGTCTGTGCATTTTGTAAAGCTTCTCATGTATTTGTAAGTTTTAATTTATCTCAATATCTTAATAATGCTAAAGCAAAATACTGACAAAGAAGGTCAGTAATACGATTTTTTTACTAGGTTATTTTGTTAATCCTATTTATTTGGTTAGTTCTTATTATATTTATTTCTCGTTTAAGTCACTCGTTTTCATTCACTAATCTTGTTATATAATCTTGTACTTTAGAGGTATTGCTAGCTGATTTTGATATTTCACAAATTCTGGTTTTTAATTTTGTCTCTCATTTATCGAATTCTGATATTAACTTATCCTTATTAAAAATCTCCTTATCTTTCTTTTTATTTTCTTTCTCAAGTTGGTGAACGATTCTTTTGAGTTTTGAGATTTCTTCTAATAATTCTTCTTTGTCTTGTCTAGAAAGCTCGATAGTGTTATTTAACTCTTCTTCAAGATATCGTATCCTTTCTTCGTGTATACCTATAACTCTTTCTAAAGTATATAGCTGTTGTTCGAAATTTCTATTTAATTCAGCTAATTGTGATACCACCTCATAGAGTTCCTAGTTAGTTTGTTGTAACTCCTCCATATTTTTTATTACTATAATAAAACAAAGGAATGAAGAAACTTGTAATTTATATTGACCTACAAAGGATCCATGTTTTGGATAAGGAAATTACTTTGCAAAAAATTTATTATAAGCCTGAAGGTTATTATCGGACTGCTGAAAAAATGTATGATGCATGTAAAAGAGCTGGACATAATTTTTCATTAGTTGTAATAAAAGATTGATTAAACAAGCAAGCTATTTTTCAGATTCATAAGCCTCATTCTAAGTTTATTCAATATGCTTCTTTTAATAGTATACATGATTTAAATGAAGTATATTAATCAGATACTACTCCCATGCTCTATTATAAAATTGGCAATTGAATTTATAAGTATAGAGTAGTAATAAAAGATGTAGCAACTAGATTCTGTAAAAGTTATGCTTTAACTAATAAGTTATTAATATTATTAGCTAAAATATTTATGAAAATTTATGGTGATCTAAATTGTTCCCTTATCTGGTCTAAAGTTTTAATTGTGAATAAAGGTACTGAATACTTAGATGAGTGCAAAGATTTATTACTTAGCTATAGTGTAAAAATTCAGTATACTGTAACTAAGGAAGGTGTTGCTATCACTGAGCATGATCATCAAGAATTTGAAAAACATGCTTTTTATAGACAAGATGCTATAGATTTTTGTTTACCATTAACTAAGAGATGTAGAGCTTGAATTAAAGGCCTTCGCATAAATGATGATACTTTTAATAATACTGTTACTGAATTAATACATATGACTCCTAATGAGAGTGTAAAAAGAGCATTAAAAGGTAAAAAAATATTTGCAGAGCTAGCAGTAAAACATAGAAGACCTGTTAAATTTGATGAACTATGTTTGTCTTATAAAGATTTTGTTCGATATTTACTTAAATCTAGTGAATTAGAATATGGTCTACCTATAAGATGAATTATAGATAAAAATTAGTTTCCTCAGGTTTATCGGATTGAAAGTACTTTAATTCATAAAGATCAACCTGTTATGTATAAATTAGAAGATGGACTAGAAAAAAAATTTGTTCATGAGCAATTACAATTAATTAAGAAAGTTGAACTTCTTCCCACGTGGGTGCTTAAATAATAATTTACTCATCTATAAGTATATCCTCAATAGCTTCTTCAATTTCTGTTTCAGTCATAAGCTGATCCTTTTTAGATAACTTATAATAAAGATTATATAAATCTTTTATACTGGTAAGTAGTTCTTTTTTACTTTGAAACCAATTTCTATATCTTGCCATTCTTCTATTATATGCTTCATCATTTGGAAAAAGTATTATTACTATATATTTTATATACTTATCTTGATTATCTGCATTATGTAAATTTTTTACATATCCTGCATATTCATTAATAAGTTTACTATTTTTTCTATATCGAAGATGAAAAGCTTCTTTTATTATTTTGATTTGTGCTAATTCAATTATTTTCTACGTAATATCTTGTATTATTAACTCTGAGTTCTGCTCATTTATTAAACTTGAACTATTATCTGTCATACTAGGTTTATACTTACTTCGTATTTTGTTTTATATAATATAAGTTTTATTTAATATGAGTTTTATTATTTAATAGTGGAATTAGTGTCATAGACACATAAAAAATATATACTCAGATGCTTCTTACTAATAAATAATAAAATTATAAAAAGTTAGATTGTTTTTCTATCGATAAATGAATTAGTAGGTATATTCTTTTTATTAATCATAATTTTTGGATATTTGCTTGCTATCTGATCTATTATTTCATTTGTTATTCATTCACAATTTTGTATTTTTATAGTTTTTATATTTGCACATTTTTGTGGTATACTTAAGATTATTTTTGGTGCTATTCGATTACTTCTATAAATAAATATATATCTTAAATTTTTACATATATCCAATGTTATCTTTAATAAGTTATTATTAAGTAATCCCTAACCACAATCCTTAAATAATAAAATAATAATATCTTAACATATTTTTATAATATCTTCTAGTAGGAATTCATTTATATTATAGTAATTGTCTATTCTTTCGAATTCTATTTGTTTTATATAATTTATTAGATTTGGTAATAGTTTCTTTTTTATTAAATTAACAAAATTTCTAATATTGTATCTATATAATATAATTCTTCTCCATATTAAATATGTTGCACATTCATTCTATCGTTTATTAACATATAAAACTGGAAACAATAATTCATTATTAGCATACTGTAAAACAGAACACTCCATGTCTAATCTATTATTTTGTATTCGTAAATGTTAGAATATTTCCATTATAATTTCATTTAGAAGATTTATATCTATTTTTTTAGTTATAATCTGCATCAACTTCAAGTTCTGCTTTTTATCTTTTTGTATTTGTTTGAAGTCTGATTCAATATTATTTGTTAATAAATTTGGGATTTCTGAATAAGGTAGCTTCTATATAATACTTATACAATTTTTTACTATACAAATTCCTTTTTTCTCGAATTTTAAGTTACCTATTTCTATTCCTGTTTTAAGCTCTACTTTTCTAGCTACAATAAAGCCATCCGTATGTATATATTTTATCTGGTCTCCTAAAGGTTTTACAATTTCTGATATTGTCTTTCGAGCTAATACTAGCAAGAAGGGTTTTATTCATAGATGTGTTCCATAATTTTGTCTATTTCTTTGTTCACATAAGGCACCTTATAATGAAACTAATAATACTTTATTTACTTTTCCTGCTATTCCACCTTCTTTCTTAATATTGTATAATATATTTCTCCATTTACCAAATATATTACTTCTACTAATACCAGTATTTTTTTCATATATAAGTGTATTTGGTGATTCATTCATTAAATATACTTTCAGACCATTTTCCTTAGCATATTCTAAATCATAATATATGTAAATTCTATATAGATTATATCACAAATATCTTATGCATTGAAGGCTTTTCTTTGAAGAATTTCTTTCTATTGTTGCTTTATAAATCCTATATAGAAATTTACTCTATTTTTCTGTAAAAGATGAGTTTATAGTATGAAACTTACCTGGTGCAATTGGCTATGATGCATCTTTTTTTATCATTTCAAATATATATATTGAATTTACATCGTATTGATTAGCTTCTCCTTCATATCTTTCTGTAAATATTAGAGCACCAGTTATTGCTAAATCTATCCATACACTTTCTTGTTCACTTATTTTTTCACTTTTTTGGAGTACTAAAGTAGTTTCTTTAAAAAATTTTATAGTTGTTAATGTATAATTTCTAGATTTACACATATCAATTCTACCATTAGTTTTTTTAGCAATAGCTTCAGACTCATCATTAATTCTTTTGTATGCTTTCATAATTGTTTCTTCATTATTTGCTTTAATAAAATGATATTTGTTATATAATGCGCAAAAATCTTCTTTAACTCTATACCATTTTCTTTTCTCATAATAAAACTCAAATCTATTTGCTATATTTTTATGAATTAAGATGGTTTTATCTTGGTAACTCGTGCTATTTTGCTTTGAACTAGATGATGTAGAGTATTGAGAATGTTGAGCTTCGAGTCTTTAACTCATTTCTGATTCTCTTATCTAGAGGTCGACTACTGATGTACTTGCCTCTCTTGGCTAAAGTGTTAGTAGTTTTTCATCAAATGATATGAGATCACCTTCAGGAGTTGCTAGCAGATTTTGCTCTGAAGTAACGTTTTCAGTTTGAGGTGTATTTTGCTCTGGAGTAACGTTTTCTATATTTTGTATTATAAGCAAAGCTAGTTGGCATTATCCTTTACGAAGGTTTCTATTTAAATTCATGTGTTTATTAAAATCTCGAGTTTTACTAGTTTTTATTACTTGATCACAACCTGGATATTTAAGTATCTTAGCCATAGTAATATGTTTTTTTAGTATTTTTTATTAATATACTAGATCTTTTGTTTAAATAAAAGATTACTATGCTCTGCTTCGCTCTACAACTGTATCGCTCACACCTAAGGTGTATACTCCTTAGTGTTAAGAAACTAATTGTAAATTAAATAGATAACTAATGCTATGCTACACTTCATATTCAGAGTCACTATGCTCCTCTAGTACAAAAAACTAAATAGAAATCAAATATGATAACTATACTCTGCTTCACTCCGCAATTGTGTCGTATACTCTTAGAGGGGTATACTCCTTAGTAATAGAAAGCTAAATAGCTATCGAAATAGATATCAAAAAAGTACACTAAGCGTGTAGTATATATAAAAATACCCCATTCATGTAAGTTTTTATATGTTATATATAAGTTATATAAGTTATCAAGAATACGTTAAAAACTTACAAAAAAACAAGAAAGAATAGTGTTATCAAAAAAAACACAACTGTGTATCTAAAAAGCCCACTAATCTATTGCTTCTTTTCTGGGTCTGGTGAGATTCTTTTAGCTTCTATAATATGTTCTAAGAAGAGTAGTCATTTTATTCAAAAAGTATATTTCTCTAAATTCAGCTTAAGTCCAGCTTTTTTGATTCTAGTAAATACTTCACAAAGATGTTGAATATGATCTTTAAATATCCATAAAAATACATTGGTGTCATCTAAGTAGATAACAACATATTTATAGGCTATGCCTTAGTAAATCTGATTCATGAGACGTTAGAAGGTAGCAGGAGTATTGCATAGTTTAAATGACATTACATTAAATTCGTAAGTACTATATTTAGTGATAAAAGCTGTTTTTTCTCTGTCTGCAAGATGCATCATTACTTGCCAATATCTACTCATAAGATCAAGAGTAGAAAAATAGGTAGCTTCAGCAAGGGAGTCTAAAAGTTCATCTATACGAGTAAAGGGATAAGAGTCTTTCTCGGTTATCGTATTAAGTTTTCTATAATCTACATAAAATCTTTTCTTTCCATTTTTTTTCATAACTAAAACAACTAGAGATACCCATAGGCTAGTTGATTCTCTTATCAAGTTGTTATCAAGCATCTGTTGTACTTCTTCGTTAATAAAGGCTTGTTCAGTAATAAGTACTGAGTAAGGTTGAGAACTTATCAGAGGTATATCTTTAGTATATATCTTGTATATTACTAGGCTTGTCCTTCCTAGTTGAGTAATATTTTTTGCAAAGAGGTCTGCAAATTCTCTAAGGAGTCGTTTGAATTTTATTTCTTAGTCTGAGGTTAACATTTCTGTTTTTGAGGCTATTTCTTGAGAGATTATATATATTTCTTTCTTTTGTAAATTATTATTTAGAGCTGATTCTAAAGCTTCAAGTTCAGAGGGAAGTTCATCTGAGTCACTAAGTAGTTTTTTATTTTGCTTAGGATAGTTTAAAAATTTAAGGAAGAGATTGAAGTAGTAGGCTGTTTACTATCTACTTGTGCAAATTGTTTCTAATATAAACATCCTATTTGTTGATAAAATCTTTCAAAACTATTAACCTTGTTCTGAAAGATTTCAATAGTCTAAGCCTGATGTTCAAAGGTCTTAGCTTGGGCTTGGAGAAGAATAATAATCTGGGCCTGTTGTTCGACTTGTTGTTGTAATAGTTTAATAAGTTTATTCTGGTTAGATTGAGGTTGAACTTGAGATAAAGAGGGGAGTTCAGGTTGAGTAGAGAGGTCTTTTGGTTGTAGTTCTAGTTGAGATTTAGGATGTAATTCTTCATGACATTCTTGGCAATATTTCTCATATTGTTCGAGCTCTGCTTTCTGCTTAAGTATAAAGCAACTTTTACATAGGGCTACTTTATTATTGAAATTCTTTTGAAGATTTTCTATTACTTTGTAATGATCGAATTCAGGATAGGATTAGTTGAAGGATTCTTGGAGGATTCAATCTAGAATTTCTTGATCTGTTTCTGAAAAAGTTATATAGTGTTGACATATAGAATATTAAAGAAATTGTGAAGCCATTAGGAGATCAAGTAAAACGTATACATACAGATGGCTTTATTATAGCTGGAAAAGTAGAACTTAAAATGGGAATAAAAATGGGTGAGCTGAAATTTGAGAAAAATAGAGTTTGTGTAGTAAAAAATTGTATATCAATTACATGGAAACTATCATATCCAGAAATTCCAAATTTAATTATTTTCAAAGAAAATGAGCTTTGCTCTACAAATAGTTTACCAGATTTTGAGAAAATACAACAAGATAAAAAGCAGAATACAATATTAGATACAGAGTATCCTGCTTCACAGACAGCAAAAAGGAAACTATCAAAA
>CAJVPM010002115.1:0-10503 GCA_910592325.1 Scutellospora calospora | reverse complement strand
TTATATCTTATATCTTCTATCTTCTATTATTTTATATTTTATTCTATATCTTCTTTGAATATTCTTTTATCTCTTTACATCTATTCTTTTATAAAACTATTTATCAATAAACTATTTAAATTATAAACCAAAACTAAGTATTATTGTCTCTAAATTAATATTATCTTCTTATTATAAACTATTATTATTTATAAACTTTATAAACTCATTCTTTAACTCTCAAACTCGTTAAGTCAAGTAATTAGTTGTTAGGTTTAGCTGGTGATGACAACTTCTTTTTGAATCTATAAATTTGTTAAGCCTAGTTACTATATTACACTATTTAAATATTCTATTCATTAACTTATATAGATTTAATCTAATATCATTACAATATCTAATTACTTAAACTAGCTAGCTCATTATAAATCTATTTATTCAGAATAGTTTAGGTTCTCTTAGAATATATTATATTTAGCATATTGTAGATATTGCAAAGCTAGTTAACCTCAAAACATATCTATTAAAGTAATTTATATCTATTTTACAGATTCATTTAGATTAGACTCTTATAGATATTTGTACAATTTCAGGTTCTGTCTAGTGATCTTAGTGTAGTGGTTAGGTTGCCAGACTGCTATACAAGAGGTCTGGGGTTCAAATCCTACTGTCGATGAATTTGAATAATTACTTAGACCTTTGTATCTAACTTATGGTAAACTCTGTTCGTTTCCGGAGTTGTAACCCTGTAAGTTAAGTTGCATCAAATCAATTAGACATTAGTAGTATGACGTAGTTAATCACAGGATGATATACATTATATGAATAAATCTTAATAGGAAAAAAATATTAGTGTGGCAGCAGTTAATCACAGGATGATATGCGTACACAAATGATCTATGAGCAGGGATCTGCATAGTAGAAATCCTGAGTTGGTGAAGTAGTACGGCTTTCAATAGTTATACTGACTAATGCTTGATTTAGAAAGGAAACTATTGTCAAAGATGCAGATCGAGTCAGGTGCGTATAAATCTGTTCTACAAGGAGGATCAGTAACACCAACATGGCTAGGCAGCTAACTAGATTGGGAGAATCTGCCTTATGAAACATTTGAGATTATAGAATACAGAAAACTAGTAGAAAGCCACAGTAGGAACTGGGGTTATACAAACATTTACAAAGGTCTATGCTAGACGAGCTCATGAAATAGGCACAGGCCTCTCTAGTAGGTTTGCTTCAAAGTTAACTAGAGCTCTGCAGGCTCACAATATGTTGAGTAATAAGCATCCCAAGAGGACTTAAGCTGGTGTTAAAAAATGGATCTCTAACGAGCTAGCTAGCTTAAGCGGTTAGGTGTTATAGTGATATTAGTTTGTAATGGTATGGGTTAGTTGAACAGAGTGTTTAAATAGATAACTCACAGGTGGGTTACAAGTATGGCAGCATAGTGTAGAACTAATCAGGTAGTCTATCACCTGTGTAGCAGACTACTTAAATTAGACAATGACTAAAGTTGTACGAGTAGCTTGTTCTACACTCTTCATGTAATTACAAACTGTAGGGATTACTCTTATATAATCTCGTATATCAAACTAATAAAAATCGTCTGGCAAAGTAAGCCACCTTAAAAATTAAAAAAAAAAAATTTCAGGTTCTACTATAGTTCTTAACTAGTCAGTTAATTTAGTTCTTTTCTAATATCTAACTAGTCCTAATTACTCTTTGCTCAAAAACTTCAAACTTTTTATTTTTATTAGACTGAGTTTTCTTTTTAGATCAAACTTTAACTAATGTAGTTTTATTAGAAGACCATATTACTTTACCAACTTAAGATTTTTACTATGCAAGTCCTTTGCTTGTATATTCTACCAAGATTTATTCATGTAATATTATATCACACTTCCAAGTTCTAATCAATTTAGTACAACTCAATTTACAGAGATATGCTTCCAGAAACCAACAGAATTTACTGTTATATATTACAAGGTCTAAGAAATTATTCAAATTTATTGATAGTAAGATTTGAACTCTAGACTAGTACTCAGCAAAAATTTAATTATCAAATACTTAATTAATTAAATATCAAATAGCTGACTTTAAATCTAATTATACTAATATTTGATTGATCAAATATTTGACAATCAAATCTTTTGTTTGATTTTGCTAAGCATTACCTCAAACCTATTGCATGATAGTTTGACAATCTAAACACTATACTAGATCACCAGATCTTACTATATATTAATTATAAGTACAGTAATATGTTAAAATTAATAGAAACTTAAAAATTATATATTGATTGCAAAAATACTTAAAATTTAAAATTTATCAAATCTTTTGAAATTTTTTTTTAAAAATTTAATTTATTTTATTTTTTTTTTGTTATTAAGGTAGCTTATATTGCTGAAGGAATTTTATTAGAATTGCATACAGGATATATATTAATAGTCCCTACTGTTTGTAATTACATGAAGAGTGTACAACAAGCTACACATACAACTTTAGTCATTGTCTAATTTAAGTAGTCCACTGTATAGGCGATTAGATCACCTAATTGGTTCTACACTATGCTGTTATACCTGTAACCTGCCTGTGAGTTACCTATTTAAACACTCTATTCATTAATCTATACAGATCTAACCTAACATCACTGCAACACCTAACTGCTTAAGCCAGCTAGCTCGTTACAGATCTATTTATTCAGAATGGCTTAGGTCTTCTCAGAATACATTGTACCTAATGCATTGTAGATACTGCAGAGCCAGTTAATCTCAAAGCATATCTACTAAAGTGGTTCGTACTCATTTTATGGATTCATCTAGCTTAAACCCTTGTAGATGTTCATACAACCCTAGTTTCTACTGTGACTCTCCACCAGTTTTCTGTATCTATCTTCTTAGATATTTCATAAGGCAAATCCTCCTAATCTAGTTAGCCACCAAGCCAGGTTGGTGTTACTGATGCTCTTTGTGGAACAGATTTATGCGTATCTGACTCGATCTGCATCTTTTGTCAATAGTTTCCTTTCTGGATCAAGCATTAGCCAGTGTGACTGTCGAAGGCTGTACTACTTCACCAACTTGGGATTTTTACCATGCAAGTCCCCTGCCTGTAGATCCTATCAAGATTTATTTGTATAATATTACATCTCACCAAACGCCTCATCACACTTCTAATATCCAGATGATATTGATGCAACGTGATTTACAGAGTTACAACTCCAGAAACAGACAGGGTTTACTATAAGTTGGGTACAAAGGTCCAGGTAATTATTCAAATTCATCAACAGTAGAATTTGAACCCCAGACCTCTTGCATGGCAGTCTGACAACCTAACTACTACACTAAGATCGCCAGACCTCAAAAATTCAATTTATTAAAAAATTTATTTTTTAATAAAATATTTATAAAATTAAATAAAATATATATTAAAAGATAGCTTAAAATAAAAAAATTATAAATAAATTAATGAAATTTAAAAAATTTTATATAAAGAAATTTATTTTTTAGTTTTAATGTATCAGAAGTGATTGAGATAGGCATATATAGATTATTTATGCTATTGTTATAGTTTAGTTTTTAACGTTCGTAGTACATGAAAATGACAAAGAAATACAGTACTATCGGGAAAACATTCCTCAACTGGTAGAATCCATGCTGATTTGATCTGTGCGTACCATCAAGAAATACTAGTGAGAATTGCATTGATTTTTCATCTGAAAGGCAAACAAAAACTCCTCATCGATATTACCTAAAATAAAGATAAAAAAAAAATTACTAAAATAAATATCACATATATCTTCAAACAAACAACTTCCGCTCATACTAATTAATTTATCTTTCCATTTCTCAAAGATTGAAGCTCACTTTTATCATGATATATAGATGCCTTATTACCAGTGATGGTAAATGACCTTCAAATGACCTTCAAATGACCTCAATTTTATTATGAATTTTAGTTTGAAATGACCTAGGTCAAAAAGGCAAATGACCTCTAATTTTACTATCTCTGCCTTATACACAATTGTGTAGATATCATCTCGTGTTACAAGGCCGTCTCGTAATGACTGAATATTTTGATTATTGTCGTGGATTTCTTCTAATGCACATACTTGATAAGTGATCTTGAAGCTCAACAGATCTAAAACGTGAAAGCCGATGTATGCTGAAGGTGTCGAGCCCCTCAAGTGCACACTGTTTAATAAATTGACGGATATTCTCAGAGAGTAGGAGTGTATGCAGGTCTGGTCTGATATCGACTAGAATAATGATTGAGATGCTTGTAATAATGTCTAACAGTCACTGTTGATGAGTTTGTAGGAAGTGTAATATATATGTGATTCTTACAACCACATTTTGGTTTTTTAGTGCATTTTTTCAGCAATGCCATCGTTCTGTCCACTAATTCTTTTTTCCACCACCTCATTTTCTCTGGCGATCATGTTTATTATAAACAAGGACTGCTTTTTCGAGATTCTTAATCCAATCTACGTTTTAACTCGATCTGTATTTAATGATCCTTCCTGTTGCAAATTATCATCGTTTATTGTCTCCTACTCTTGTCAGTTGCATCAAAATATGATCAAGAGCAACATCAAGCTCATTATCGCTAATATCCATGCCCGATTCCTCAATATCAAAAAGATCGTCAACATAGGGTAACAATGGCATAATAAATAGTGACAAGTTTATCCTTATAATTTATACAATTGCAAATGGTTTGGTTATTAAAACTTCGATATTTTAATGTTTAAAGGTTAAAAAAAATAGGTAATTACTACGGCTCAGAATAAAAGAAACGATTTATCTTGCGATTTTATCAAAACTTAGTGAAAGTCGCTTACAAATAGTAGTAAGGCGAGCGAAGGCTTGAATAAATTATACTTTGGATCGATTATGAATCAAATCACACGGACTTTATTTTAGTATGCATTTTAATAATACAAATCATTTCAGCCATACTGTACCGGTCGTCACTCGATAGATCTGATGTAAAATTTTAATTAATCGAATTAATTCGAAATTCGAATAAACTAATCAAAAGCTATCATTTCGACTAATTCGATTAATAAAATATGGAGGTGCAGACCACATAACTAAATTAGAAACTGACACTACCACACCGCTTCTTTATACCTCTCTGTTAAAATAAATGACATATCTTTATCTTTTTCTTTTTCTTTCTCTTTTTCTTTTCTTTTTCTAAACATCTCCTCTTCATATCTCCACTTTTCTCTCTCTTTTAATTTATCTAACTCTTGTTTCAAAAATCTAATCTCCATATCTTTCCTTCTTACTTCATCTTCATCTTCTTTTTCTTTTCTTTCTTTTTCAATTCTAAGGTTAAAATTTTATTTTTAAATATATTTTTATAGGTTTTATTTTATAGTGCTATAGCATCATAGTGCTATGATACTATAATACTATATTTTTATATATTATTGTTTATATAACTTTCTATTTAAAACAGATCTGAATTTAATATATTATTAATAAAGATTTTTTAACTAATAGCATACTCACAAAAATTGTGATTTTTGGCTAAGATTTATGATCATAATGTCAGCTGACATTAATTTTGGCCAGAATTTACAACTCATAATACTAGCTGATTTATATAATTCTAGTTAAATCGCAGAATTTTTGTAGAATTACTTTTTTGCACAGATAGAATTAGTATTTTGTCATCACAGAAAATTATCATCTCTAATAAGATAAAATGTAAATAATCAAAATGAAACTACAGAAAAAACAGAAATAACATAATTTTAATTAAGAAACTTAGCAAAAATGCGTGAGCTACCTAAGATTTTCAATTTTTGATTTCAAAACTTTATCGCTACTGTTAAAAAAAATTGTCTAAATATGCATTTATACAATTTCGGGCCTAACTACCAATTTTGATCAAAAACTTTGAGTTAATCTTACTAAACTAATTTTGAGATTCACTATAGTTTCAAGTAGAATTTCTTATTGGCTATTAAATTTTACTAGTGTTCTGTAAAAATTACCTAGTCGGAACTAGTATTTTTGATAGCTATAAAAACAGTATTACACATGATATGTTCTTGAACTGAAATCAGTATATGGTTATAGTATTATAAACCCACTATCTGAAAACAGGCTCCACTTGTACCTCGCAAATGCCAGTTGCCTGTGGCAGCTCTCTAAAATTACGACACAAACTGAATTTTCACGGAATACTAAATTTTACATACTATATGTATCTAAAAATTTTTGCTAGATTGGTGTAATGTGACTAATTCCAATTCTAATCAATAGCAAAATTTTTTTAGCGAGGTTTGTACTTTAATATTAGAGCCCTAAAAATTATACAAACATATCGCATGAAATCTAATAACTTTAATTCTAGCTACTGGTCATGCAATGTCAATAAAGTTAGTCTGCTTATATAGTTACATATAATTTTTCTGATGGTAATTTTTTCTTGACAAGCCTTTTACCTGATATTACTTTACAACTAATAAAAATGCTAATTCTACCCTTGTCAGGGAAATGATTACGTATTAAGAAATTATGCAATAGTTTATATCGATATTCTAAAATATTCATATGCAAGTTTCATACGTACTATATGTGAATGCATAATTTCATAGATCTTATTTTTCTCTGGTATTCTTACTTTACTTCAATATAAGGATCTGCTTTTAGATACATAAAACTTACAACAAATATGACTAATATGACTATTCTTTCTTTGAGAACAAGTTATTCGATTATGGCTAGCACCTCCACAATTCTTATAATATAATTGTTGTTTTGTCTTTTTTGATGGTTCGTCTACACGTCTTATTCTGTCTATTCCTTTTGGTCGACCCTTTGCCTTATATTTTCGAGGATTCATCAACTCGCATGGATTCAAGTTTCCTTTTTTAGTTTTACTATCAGTTTCAACCTCATTATCTGAAGTTACATCACTATCAGATGATACTTCTTGACAATTTTCTATATATTTATCAAGGATAGTAATAAAATTGTGATCATGTCATTGAACAGCTAACATCAAAGCCATTCTTGCTTTGCCCCATACTTCTCTATATAGTTTACGCTCATCTATTGTTTTACGATTTATATTTTGCACATCTTGAGCTTGAACAAATATGTTAAGATAAGGAACTGAACTACTCCAATCTATCATCACTGGTTGTTCTATTTCAAATTTTGGTATAACCAAAAATGATTCTTGAGCTGAATTGCAACTGACTTCATTGTCATTATACCATCGTAATCTTATTAGCTGAATATGGAACGTTGCGGCCTGTGAACATAGCATTACTTGAAAAAAATGCCAGCAAATGATTCTACGATTACAATGATCAAAACACGAACATATATAAGATCCATCATCTAAAAGTACTACAAAATGTTATATATTATTAGATATTACTTGTTGAACCCCCCACATTTCTTTAATCTTATTATTATCAACAAGACTAAGCATTGATTTGGCTATAATATTAGTAAAATTTGGATTTTCTCCAAACAAGGTAGGATCTTCAAGATTAATCTAAAATTTACACTTTTAACATTAATATCAAAAAGTAACACAAGATTCATCTTGCATAATGATATCTTTAATTACCTTAAGGTATCTTCGTAGTTCATTTTTTGATATTATCATGGCATGATACTGAAGTGCTTGTTTAATCTAATCCTCCTGAATCTTTAACATTTCTACTGTAAGATATTTTCGTAGCATATTATAGACATTTGGAAGAATAGTATTAGCTGTCGCAACTAGAACAGCTTTAGGAATCGAGGCACGAAATAAGGCATATTCTGTCTTTTTATCCTCTTCAAGAATACATACTGACAGTTTTTCTGCAAGTTCTAATAGTGTAGTATTCGAATTAAATATCAATCTCTTGATTTTAGAGTTATAACTTTCAACTCGAGAAGTTGACGACATCCCCGCTGTAAATAATTTAAGTACAAATGCTTTTGCCCAGATTTCTTTGTTAGCATAAAGCATTCGCTGTAAATAATTAACTACATTTTCATCGTTGTATTTTTCAATTAGACATTTCCATTTGTATTCAAAGATTTTTATGAAGCTGCTTTGCTATATATCAAAGAAGTCCTTAATAAATTCATCATAACAATCTCTGAGACTACTTTTCAAATTTTGAGGAATATTATATGCAATATGAAACATGCAATGCAGAGTATTTGTCAATGGAAATTCTTCCTGTATTGCAGCAATCAAAGCAGGGTTAGCATCAGTAAAAATAATATGTGGAATAGCTTCAGATGTCACTTTCTTAATTTGCTACAATATCCAACTATACGCTTCCTTTGTTTCGTCATCTGTTAATTCCTGAGCCACTAATCAGAAAGATAAATAGTTGTCAACTACTAAAAAAAGTAACAGTGTCATTTCGTAACGGTTAGTAGCTGCAGTATTATCATTTAAAACTATATCACCGAATTTTAACTATCGTTCAATTTGATCAGAGGATATATAGAATAATCGATGAAGACATTTGCTATTATGGTCCTAATCTACTTCAACATACCATCGGGAGTCAATTTCTTTCTTCTTTAACAATTCTTCATACAAATGACTAGCATCATTTGTCTGGTCATAGGATTTTGAACGAAACTGCTGAATTACCCAATATAACACAGGTATGTAAATCTTAACGGAATAATTTTCCTCAAGAGCTTTGTAAATTTGTTGAGAACTATACTTCATTTTGGTTACAAAAAATTCAACCTCCTTAATCATATCCACTGTAAACTCTAAACTTTCCCGAAAATCATAATGTGCTCGATTAAGACTATGATTCTTATGCTTATTAATTAACTTTGTAACATAGATGACCTTATGAGAATTGTTTTTTCTAGACATGAAAGGTTTATCTGCCATATACACCTAATATGTTTAGAAGTTGTTTCTTTCTTCATATTCTTACTTTTTGTTGTTTCGGGTATCCAAAATGTTCACATACTAATATGCGTCTCCAGATTGTACCATTAGACCTTTCAACACGATAACAACAAATCCTAAATTCTTGTTTGCCTCTATACTTTTTGACTTCCTTCATTGTATATCCTAGTTACGGAATATTATATTCTCTTGCAATTCTTCACCTTGAGCACCTTCATTTATCAATTGATACCAGTCATATATCATCATATTTTCGTATTTAGCACCTTCACAATTAATCATATCGCTATTTTCAACATCTTCACAATTTATCATATTTCTGTTTTCAACATCTTCACGATTCATCATATCGCTATTTTCAATATCTTCATGATTTATCATATTACTGTTTTTATATTTATCTTGATCAATATCATGTAAAAAACTTCTAACAATATCAAATTCACTTTGGTCACTATATAGGGTATCATTAACAGCAAAATTGTTCTGAAAATTATCATATAACGCATCATCAGTTACAGCAAGTTCATATAGCGCATCATTACTAACGGCAAATTCTTCAAGTATTTCCATAATTTAGATATAAGTAGAGCAAAGATCAAGTATAGGTAATTTAACAAGGAAAGGTCAAGTATGAATAAGGTAAATTAAATAATACGACAATCAAGTGTAAGCAATGTAGCAAGAAAAAAAATCAAGTATTGAATGATTAAGTAAAGAATCAAGCGCAAGGTATGAATGAATAATGTGATGATTAAGTGTAGCAATGTAGCAAGAAAAAATCAAGTATAAAACAATCGAGTAAAAGGTCAAATGCAAGCAAAAAAAATTTTTTTATATGGGCCGATTACAAATATATTATTTAGCATCAAGTCTATTTAATAAATTACATAAGAGTAGCATTGTGGCACTATGTTTTATTAATTAATATAAAGACTATTTTTTATTTAATAAACTGATTACGTAAGGGTAGTGCTACGGTACTATAGCACTACAATAATATTTCCTATTTTTATTTTTATTTTTATTTTCTTTATTTTATTATAATACCTTTTAATACTTCTATTTAGTGACCTTTCCCTTCTATGCTGATAACTATACTTTCTCTTGCCTATTTTCTTTAGTCAGTAAATTTAATTTTTGAATTAATTCAAAGTTAACATACTTTGAATTTCCCTCTTAAATTAAACAAACCTTAATTTTAAATATGTGAAAATCTTTAATTTTATTGGTTATTTGTTAACAAATTTGGACATTCTTAAGGAGTGCATATAAAAATTTTATTATATACCTGCTTTAGTAAAGTAGTATGAATTTGGGACTATGAGGCTAGTGGTCGTAGGTTCAATACCTGCTAGTTGACAGTTAATCTACTGATGAATTATAGTAGCGAACTGGCACTAAGTAGGATTTCTTTTTATTCAAATTAATTAAATTATTTATTATGTTACAAGTAGTGTAGCCTTCTTAATACACCTCAAGTAATATAAGATATGGAAGGGGGGCTCCCAACGGTGTCAAAGCAGAATGTTACTTCACTGTAGCAGTTTGTTAGAGAAGTTTATTTTTAAAGCCAAAAGATTATATTTATTAAAGAACTAATAGAAAACTTAG
>CAJVPM010002114.1:0-10506 GCA_910592325.1 Scutellospora calospora | reverse complement strand
CATAGAGCGTGTCAGCTCACGAGAATATGAAAAAAACCCACCTAAACAAAAAAAAAAAAAAAAAAAAAACACATTTTTAAAAAAAAAAAAAAAAAAAAAAAAAAAAAAAAAAAAAAAAAAAAATTAGTAGTACACAAATAAATTTAATCAGTAACAACAAATAAACAAAAATAATTTATATATATTATTTAAAAGCTAAATTATCTAATATTAATTATGTAATTAAGATCTTATATTGTTTCTTTTTTGAAGTTTACACTATATTATTATCTATTATATCTATAACAAAAAAGTTGTCAAATTATATAATAATATTTTATTACTTTGTCAACTACTATATAGCAAGTGCAAGTTACAATATAGTTTTTTATATTCACAAATTTAATTATTAAAAGTCTAATTAGTACTAATTTATACCAATTAATTATTTGTATGTTATTTTATTTCTTTATTAAAAAGTTACAAAATATCTAAGGTTTCTGATAATAACTAATATGAGCTCAAAGATAATTAAAATAAAATAATTCTCATAGCACTTAATAAGTATAAAAATTAGCCTTCTAATATTAAATATCCCAGTATAAGCAGTATTCCAAGATATTATGATATTTCTAGAACCACTTTTTATTGTGCTATTAAAAATAATAGCCCTTCTAAATATCAGAGCCTATCTACTATTCTAACTGAATATAAGAAAAGCCAACTTATTATATATTATATTAATATGCAAAAACTTAGATTTGGTCTTACTTGATCTAGTATTAACTATTATGTAATAGAAATAATATGATGTAATAAAAGATTACATCAATTTAGTAATAATAGACTAAATTGAGATTAGTGATACGTTTTATAAAAGACTATTCTAAACTTTCTTTTCATATTCTCTAAAAATTATCTGAAGCTTAAATATAAAGAGCAAATACAGTTATTGTTAAAAACTATTTTGATAAACTAAAACAAGTAATTAATAAGTATTCACTTACTGCTATACTAATTTGAAATATGAATAAGACTAGATTTGTTCTTGTGCCTAAATTAGAAAAAGTTATAATTAAAAAAAGTATATACTAGATTCATAAAGTTGTATATAGAAATTTATATAAACATATTTCTATTACTTCTACTATTTCAGCTACTAGATTATATATTCCACCTTTAATTATTTATAAAAGTGTTTATGTAATTTTTAGCTTGTTAGAAGATATATTTCTAAGAACTGTAATAGGTTTTATAATTACTGAGTACATTTATAAAGACCTTTTCCAAATGTACTTTACTCATTTTAACAACTCAATTCTACTTACACATCTAGTTTTACTAAAACTTGATAGTAATAAAAGCTATATAAGCTATACAAGTATTGATTTCTGTTAAAAAAATAGAATTTTTTTTTATACACTACTACTCTATATAATATATATCTTTTAGCTTTCTGAAATTCTTTTTGCTAAATTAAAAAATAAATATAAATCACTAATTATCAAAGATATTAAGATATTATACATTTACAGTAATATTATATTTATTTTAATATTAGCTTAGTATTAGTATTAGAGACTTATAGCATATGATTAATATAAAGATCTTATATATCTAGAAATTTTTTTATTGACTCAGTTCAATAAAAAAAAAATTTTTTTAAATTTGTCTACAATACCCCCTCTCTAACATTTAGATTTTAAATATACTTTTGTATATTAATTATTTGTTTAAAAATATTTATTATATAAAGATCTTTTTTTTTACTATTTAATTCTATATTAAGCAATAGTTTGAATAATAATTTTTATATGAAAGTTTATATATTTAATAAAAAGTTTTATTAGTAGAAACTTTAACTTGTTCATAATACTCTCTTTTACCTTATGATTTTTGCCTACAAAATAGCTCTTTGAAACTATATTTTATATAGTAATAAAGAGTTATTTTGTTAGCAAAAATTATATATATTACTGTTATTACCTTCTTTTATACTAAATATTTAATATACAATTAGTAGGATATATAGAATTTTGCTACTAAATAGCTTTTCAGAACTAGATTTACATAGTTCTAAAAGGCTATCTTATTAGTAAAAATCGATATATTACTATTATTATCTTCTACTATGCTATTATATCTATTTTTTTATTTGCAGATTTTTCTAAAATATAGTATTTAACTTTATAAAAGCTTTTATCATTCTTTTTAAAGTCTGTATTTAGGATTAATTATGTAGTTAATCTTATAGTATTGTTAGTATATATATTGTTATTAGATATAATAGTTTGTTTATATTCTGTTTTAAAAAAATTATGTATTCTAAAAGTCAAATTTGTTAAGAATAGAAGATAAATTAAAATAAATTAATTAATTAAATTAACTATTATAAATAATTAAATTAAATAAAAAATAATAATAAATTAAATTAAAAATAAATTAAATTTGTGCTAACAAAATAGCTCTTCAGAACTAGTCCCGAAGAGTTATTTTATTAGCAAAAATTCTAATTAAATAATAATAAATTAAAGAATAAAAATAAAAATAAATTAACTAAATAAATTAAAAATTAAATTAATTAAAAATAAATTAAAAATTAAAAAAATAAATACAGTAATAAAAATAAAATAAAAATATAAAGTTTAAAAATAGACAAAAATAATTTTAAAAAATAAATTAAAAATAATACAATGCTTTTGTTCTATTAATTTTATCATCTAAAAATTTTTTTTTAATAAAATAATAGAATTTTCTTCTTAGATCTAATACTATATATAATATTATAATAATATTAGTTTTAGAATAATACTAGACTAATTTTTCTCTCTCTGCTATAGTTATAGTGAAAAGTAATAAACTAATAATTTAATTTGTTTATAGGAAAGTAAAAATCTAAAGTAAGATTTTTATTAACAAAAATTTTAAATTATAAATTTAAAATTAAATATTTAGCTAACTTGCTCTCTAATTCTACTATATTCTCAATATAGTTAAAAATAATATTAAAAAAGAGAAGAAAAAATTAGTCACTCTTTCTGATGATTACTTTTATCAAAAATTTCATAAAAATAAATGCAACTTTTTATATTAAAAATTTTTATTTTAAATAAGATTTGTTACAAACTATATTATCAATGAAGTAAAAAGTTTAGCTAAGATAACAGCATGAATAAGAACTTCAGTTTTCCATAGTTTTAGTAGAGGTCAAACTTTTTTTCTAGTAGACTCCTCTATACTATTTGGCATCTAAGCTAGAAAAAAAGTTGTTTCTAGTGATATAATGCTTTGGCAAGAAAGACTTATTATAGAAATTTGGAATATAAAAGTTGTAATACACTTTCTAGATTATGAAGAACTAATGCTTATTCCTTCTTTGGACCCAACTTTACTTGATACTTTTCTGCTGCACAAAAAGTGAGGATTTAGCTTACCCCCTTTAAAAGATCAATATTTGTACTACTTCTATTTTAGGAATAATCATATTGTCCTACTAAACAATAATAATACGTATATCTTAGCCAAATAGCGAGTTATGCTTAAACATGTATTTAGGTTAGAGATGCAAAGCTAGAGTACATGTTTGATAACAACAAACTAGATTTAATTTGGAAATTATTTATTATGAGAGATATATTTTAGTAGCTATACTATACAACCTCTAGTTATAGATATACAATATTTATACAGTATCCTGGAAGCAAAATACTATCCTTTTGTTTTTTTTTTCTTTTTGTTATACTGCAAAGTATTTTTTATATGTTGCATGTTTTCTTTTTGCAGTTTTATTATATGACACATGGCTTTAGTGTTGATCATTATAATAATTTTTATTTTTTTTATATATTTTTGCTATACAAGAAACTATTATTAGTTTGGTAGTAGTCTATTGTATAGGCAAGAGTTATGATGAGCTATAGTGTCCGCTTAAATTATTAATATTTTTTCAAAAGATTAAATATTAATGAGGAGAGAAAAGATTACTATAGCAGATCGCACATAGGTACTTATAAGGTAACTGAGTAAGTTAATACTTAAAAAATTGTAGATTAGATATATAGAGTGCAGATTACTTTATAACTATATATTTTAATTCATCTTTTGTTAAAGACATATTACAAATAAAGTATTGGCATGACCTGCTGAAAGGTTAAAAAAAATATTAAAAAAGAGAATAACTCAGTAAGCTCTATTATCTAAACTAGATAATATTTTGTCTATAAAATCTTTAAATAGTTTAAGAAATTTAGTAATTTTCTCTAATATAGACTATTAATTATATAAAATGATATAGTTATAAAGATTATTATGAAAGCTAATAAGACTATTAAGTGCCTATAGATTTATTAGAATTTATATCTCTAAACATCTAACTATATAGAATTTTTGCTAACAAAATGACCCTTTGGGACTATGTAAAACATAGTCTCAAAAGATCATTTTGTTAGCAAAAATCTTATATGAATACTACCAAATTAAACCTAGAACTGAATATATATTCAGTTCTAGATTTTAATTTGGTAATACTCTTGAATTAAAATACAAACCTACCAGTTTAAGATATAACTCATTTTTTATCATATTATAAATGGAGTTCTACCTAGTAGAACAATCCAAAATAGGTTTATTAAACTTAATATGATATGCATTACAAGTATTCTCGAGGAGCTCAAAATGTTGGGGTGAAGTACGAATAGCAGAGTTAAGTTCTCGAATCTTCAATTATTCTTTATTAGCATAATATAAAATAATAATAATAATAATAATAATATAGTATAAAGTTTATACTAATACTCTACAAACAACATCCTCTATTTTTTCAAGAGCTGCTTGTGCAGCCAAATTAAGAATATGATTAAAGCACTAGAATTAAAGGTGTTTTGAGTTCTATTTAATGTTTTCCTCTTCTCTTAACTTTGTTGCTAATTCACGCACAAAAGTGCTATTATTACTAGCATTGTCTAGAGTAATAGCAAGAAACTGTCAGATAAAAAAAAGGTATGTATTTTATTGTATTTTATTATAAGTATATATATATATTATTATTATTATTTTTAAACATAAGGGTTAAGATTCTAAATACTTAAATTCTATATTAACTAGATAAAAAGCTATGTAACAGTGTCATCAATTAGACTAACTAGGCCTAGCAATCAGACTAATTGAACAGTCCAATTAGTCTAATTACTAGGTACATTAGTTCAATTGCTACCACTAGTAGGTATCTTTGAAGTAATCCTATAATCCTTTAAAACTTTAAAGAATCTATTCAAAATGTTTATTCTATCATGTTTTTTGCTCATTAAACCAAAGTTAACTAGCATTTCTCGTAAAGTCTAATTTTCATTTATGTAGTGAGCTGTAGCAGAAACAAAGACCTTATTATTAAGAAATATCCAGATGTCTGATGTAAAAGAAATTTTAGAATTAATAGTGGCAAGATATATCTAAGTATCATTAAAATAAAGTAAATAAATAATATTTTAAATTAAGTAAAAAAAAAACAGTTAAATTCAAAATTCAGTAGATTCAAAATCTACTTAAGTAGATTTTGAATTCAAAATCAACTTAAGTTCAATAATTATTTTAAATGTAGATTAGTAACATTTTGCAAGAACATAGTTTACTTTTCTAAATAGCAACTTCAGATATATAAAGTTGCTAAAGTTAATATATAAAAGTGATTGTAGTATCAAATACATGTTTTAAACTATTGTAATATTTAATACTTGTCTTTTTATTTATTTTTAAATTCTAATTTTTTATTTAAATTTAAGATTAAAAATCTACTTAAGCAGATTTAGAATTCATTTAAGTGGATTTAGAATTTACTTAAGTGAATTCTGAATCTACTTAAGTGAATTCTGAATCTTAGAACCCCAAATTTACCTATAATATATTATAAGATAACATGAATTCTTGCCTTCAATTTTTGTTTATCTAAACTATAAAATAACATAATTGTATCCTTAATTACATCAGCTTTGACTAACTGCGTAGTTGGGTTCAAATATTGTACAATTTTTATCAACTCAGAGTCTTTAATTATTGTAAATAAGCATTAATAGTTGATAGTCTAGGTAGCAAATATATTACAAAGTTTTATATTATCAATATCAGTGAATGATATAGTGGAGGTTTCTTGAGAATTCTAAAATAAAATTTTTAAATTAGTTCATATTTGAGAATTAAGTAAATTATTATGGTTCTAGAAGTTTTAGAGTACAATACTATTAAACAAAATGCCTGTGCTAGGTACAAGCACTATGTTTAATAGTATCATGTTTGACACTTTTAGAACTCTAAACTCACCCTTCTGAATGCTTCCTCAATATTACTACATTCATCTTATATATTTTTTTTTTGATATTCTGCTATTTTGGTATACTGCATCTAGTGAGAACTCTCCAAATAGTGCTACAAGGGTTTGGTTGTTCCTTTCTTCTTATAAGAAAACTCTTTGTGTTAACATTTTGATACCATACATTTAGCTATTTTTCGTTCTTTTTTCTATTCATATTTTTTAAAAAAATCCTACATCTCATTAACATTACTTCACTTGCTAATAGTACTAACATTATCATTATCATTATTATGATTATTATCATAATTATTATCATTATCATTATCGTAGTCATTATCGTAGTCATTATTGTAATTATTATCATGTTCGTTATCGTAGTTATTATTTTGGTTATTATCATAGTTATTATTGTGATCATTATATTGGTCATTATCAAATTCCTTTAACACATGGACAAAGAACTCATTTTTATTTTAAAAATAATTTTTGTATCGTCATAGTAATAATTTTTGTATCATCATAGTTAATAATCTTGCTTAATATATATACTACAGCTGATAGACTTTTAAATTAGTATTAGACTATGCATAATCTGTTATACAAGCAAAGTTTATAAGTTAGATTTATAAAAAATAAATTAATAAAAAAATATTAATAAATTAAATAAATTTTAAATAAATAAATAAATAAAAAAAAAAAAAAAAAAAAAAAAAAAAAAAAAAATTTATTCGAACCTGAATAAGTTCATAAATTTCGAACTAAACTCGAACTAAATATAACTTCATGTTTGAGTCTGGTTCAAGTTCAGACTTCAACTATTCAAGTTCAGATTCAGGTTCAGAATTGCATAAATATTATAGTTTGAGTTCAGTTTGAGTTCAGAAGTTTGACCGAACCTGAACAACTTAAACTGAACTTAGGAGCTCTATCAATATCAAATGCAGTGATAGATATTATAACAACTCTAAAAAGTCAACAAGATAATACTAGACAATATTAGATACTTTTCTTAGATCAATAGAAAGTATTTGATCATATAAGCTACGAGTTTCTAAAGCTAGTTTTAGAAAAAATAAATTTTAACAAGAAGTTTATCTCTTTAGTCAAAAACCTCTTTACAAATCAAGAAGCTCACATTCTTGAAACTAGAGAACTATTAAAAGCTTTTAGAATAAATAGAGAAGTAAAACAAGAAGACCTACTTTCATCTCTTCTATATATACTTGCATTTGAACTCTTACTACTAAACTTAAAAAATAATCTACAAGGTATTAAGCTAGAACACTAGTCTTTTAAACTTATAGTCTATGCAGATGATCTCACAATAGGAATTTGCTCTTTTTCAGATTAGAAATATACTTTTAAACTTCTAGAAATTTATGAACAGGCTTCTAACACAAAAATTAACAAACCTGTCAGACCACTATGCAATAGGTCTGGAGTTCAAATCCCACTGTCGACGAATTTGAATAATTTCTCAGACCTTATGATACATTATAGCGTACTCCTATAAATTGAGTTGTACCAAATCAATTAGAACTTGGAAGTGTAGTGTAATATTACACAAATAAATCTTGATAGAATATATAGGCAGAAGACCTGCATAGTAGAAATCCTGAGTTAGTGAAGTAGTACAGCCTTCTAACAGGACTATATTAGCTAAAGTCTGATCCAAGAAGAAAATTCAGTCTAATAAAGGTAGAAGGTTTTGAGGTCCCAAGCAAAGGGTAACTGGGACTGGCTAGATACTAGAAAAGAACTAGGTTGACCGACTAGTGGAAGACTATGGTAGAACCTGGGGTTGTATGAACATCTACAAAGATCTAAGCTAGATAAATCTGTAAAATAGATATAGACCGCTCTAGTAGATTTGCTTTGAGGTTAACTAGCTCTGCAGTACTAGCAATATATCTAGTACAATGTATCCTGAGAGGATCTAAACCATTTGAATAAATAGATCCATAACAAGCTAGCTGGCTTAAGCAATTAGGTGTTGCAGTAACATTAGATTAGATCTGTATAGATTAATGAACAGAATATTTAAATAGGTAACTTACAGGTGGGTTACAGGTATAGCAGCATAGTGTATAACTAATCAGGTGGTCTAATCGCCTGTGTGGTAGACTACTTAAATTAGACAATGACTAAAGTTGTACATATGGCTTGTTGTATACTTTTCATGTAATTATAAACAGTAGAAACTATCAATGTATATCTTATATGCAATTCTAATAAAATTCCTTCAGCAATGTAAGCTGCCTTAATAACAAAAAAAAAAAACAAAATTATAAAATCAAAATTTTATTTATATTTTTATTTTTATTTTTTTTTAGTTTAACAATATTATAAAAAGTTTTACTAATTTAATTAAAAATTTTAAATATAATTTTGTTTAATTATATTAAACTAATTAAGAAAAATAAAATCAACTTAACTTGAATATAAAATATTGCTTTTGAATTAAATCTTTAAAAAAATCTACATTAATAATGATAAGATTTTTAGGTTTTACAAATATGTATTTAATATTTTACAAAAACTTATTTTTATAATAACTAGTATATATAATATGTAGTAATCTCAAATAATTATAAAAAAAGATATATTAAGGGTAGAGTATATGTAGATTATTTTTCATATAATTTGTATAGCAAATTTTTATTATTATTATTATTATTATTATTAAGGTTGCTTATATAGCCAAGTAGATTTTATTAGTTTTTTTTTTTTTTTTTTTTTATAACCTAAGCTTTATAAAGCTAGAAGTGTAATTGGCACTCTTTATTTACAATTAGTTAATAACTTATAATGAGTATTTTAAGTATTTATATAAAGTTTTTTTCTCTAATAATTTATTTGTTTTGTACATTTTGTGAAGACTTTGAATTTCTTTAGAAATTCAATTTTTAATAATTGTTAGAAGTATAGAAATAGGAAAAGTATTATTACTCTATTTAAGTAAGGCATAATAGCACCAAAGTTTATAGATTGTTATAATATGTAGCTAGTTTAGCACTTGTTTTTGAAAAGGGCTTTGTATGCTTGATCTAAAGAACATTTCTTTAAGGTTTGAAGGGTAGTTAATTGATTCATTAAAGTTAAGAAATCTGTATACTATTTCTCAAATTTTTTCACTCAAACTATAGTCTATTACAAAGTGTTCTGGTGTTTGAGGTTCCTCAGTATACTAGGAGCAAAATTCTGCTTCAGATGATTCTATATATTTGAGTCTATAACCAAGAGGAAGAGACCTATAAAAGAGGTACTAATATATATTTTTTTTTCTTGTTTATAATTATCTTTATAGATAGCCAATTTGTTGTTAGTGAGTTTGGTATCATGTATTCTTGAGAAAAACTAGACTCTATCTTTTGAAATATTTGTAAAACTTTGTTTACTATGATTTTATATTCTTTAAAGTTACCTAGTATAATTTCTTCTTTGTTCTAAGGCTAGTTTGTGTTAGCTAAAATTTTTTTTTTTGCTCTTTTCTATACTAAAAGAAAAGGTTTCTATTCTGTAAGTTAGGTTTTAGATTAAATATTATTAGCTATTAGTATTTATAATAGTGAAATATCTCTTTTATCTTTAAGAGTTAATCTGATTTTTTTTTTTGTATTTAGCTTAGAAGTACTTGGATAAGAGTAGTTTAAACCAGACTGTTCTTAGCTATATATCTAGTATATCTTTGATTATAGAAGCCTGTAAACCAAGTTACTCATATGATTGTTGAAAGACTGAGTATCTTAGAAGTATACATGAGTTATTCTTGATCTATAAAGAAATTAATCTATTTATTTTAGCTACTTGCTTTCTATTTGATAAGAGAAAATAAGCTATATACCAGATTTTTGACAGTATAAGTGATTTAGCAAGCAGAATTTTCCCTTTAAAAGATAGATTTCTGTTTGCAAGTCTATCAAGTAATATTTTAAGATTATTTATGATAGATATCCAAAGATCCTTTTTAGAAAAGCCATTTGAGTAAATACTATAACCTAGTGTTGTAAAAAGTTCATTCTCCTTAACTATATGCAGTTGATTTAACTGTAGTAATTCTACTCTGAATGCTATTGACATAAGAGAAGCAAGTTTTGTTTTAGTTTTGTTGATTTTTGTTTTTTTTTTGTTGTTAAGGTAGCTTACATTGCTAAAAGAATTTTATTAGAATTGTCAACAGGATTATATATTGATAATCCCTACTATTTGTAATTACATGAAGA
>CAJVPM010002113.1:0-10506 GCA_910592325.1 Scutellospora calospora | reverse complement strand
ATCATGCACAACTCAGGCTCAACACTCAACAACAAATCATAGACTGGATTAAACAAGCACAAACCAAACAGATACACCCAATCATTACTGGAGACTTTAATCATGACCTTAGCTGGGACCTCCTGTCTAACCTCTCCAAATACCTTACTAATAGCAATTTCATTCCTACTATTAACCATCTCCTTCTACATATACCTACCTAGCAAAGAGCTAACTCAAGTAGCCAAATAGACAAAATATGGATTCCTAGACAACTATTCCATATGTTCAGCACTCCAATACTTCACAATCCTAAACTTATTACATATAGTGATCATCAGATAATAGAAATCCACTGGCTCTTCAACCCAATATATAAACCCTCAAGACTCACTAAACAATCACGCCACAAAGTCTACAGTTACAAAGTGATGAATACCGAAAAATGAGACAACTTCCAAACAGCAATCATATCCTACCTCACTCAACAAATGGATATCATTGTAAATACCAACATATCAATTAACAAACTATAGCATACTCTCCAAACAGCTATACTCACATCAGCAAATAAAAATATTCCCTTCTCTTACCGAACTAACAAAATCTACAAAACCTTCTCTCCTGCTGCAACTAAACTTTACAGTGCTCTCAACAACATCAACAATATCATACAAACTCTAACCAACTCCAACAAAATAACAGAAGGCCTAGTAATTACAAATACAATACCAAACCTCAACTCCAAAATTACCCAAATCAACTACAACACTGACCTTGAAATCTCTCTGATCTCATCACACCAACTATCGCTTTCTAATATAACTCCCCTCATACAAAACTTTAAAGTATACCAGAAAACAATCTATACTGCACAAAATATTGAGAATAATACCGCATAAAATGAACAGATCCAACAACGAATAACCAAAAGATATAATAACTTTACTAACAATATTATCTCAATGATCAATAGTATCCTCGAACGATACCACGAATCTGCAATTTTTCACAATATTCACACTACGTCAGAACTAATACATAAACCCATACAAATCAAACAACAGATCAGAGCTCACTACAAATAATGGACAAAATATAACCCTTTCGACCTAACAGAATGGCCTAACTAGCAACAAGAATATCAACCTAAACTACACATCCAACAATCTTGGTACCAGAACCTGGACGACCCTATCACTCCTTATAAACTACTTACTACTATTAACAACTCCCTATGCAATAAAGTATCCAGCTCTACACTAATATCTAACAAATGATCAAAAAAGCTAGCAACACTTTCTATAAACTACTCTTACTACTACTCAACAAATGCCTCATTACACAAAAGATACCTAAGAATTGGAAACAAAGCAATATCTTCCCCATATCCAAAAAACCAATATTCACAGAAGAACTGAATCATACCCACCTAATCACTCTTATTGAACACACATGGAAAATCTATACTAAAATTATTACTAACCATATAAATACCATACTTAACCAATACCCTATCTTAAACCCACACAACTATGTTGCTTTACCACATTCGACTACCACTACACCTATTCAAATACTATGACATATCCTAGAAGATGCTTCTTCACAAAACAAAGAGATTTGGACCTTATCACAGGACATGAGCAAAGCCTATGACACTGTCTATATTCTACTACTAATAAAAGCTCTCAATAGAATCAAGGTCCCAAAAACAATACAACAAATTATCCTCGATATTCATTCACAACGTCAAAACTAAGTTATTACTAACCTCGGAAACACAGATCTATATACTATACAAGACGGAATCGATCAGGGTGAAACAATCACCTCTATACTATAGCACATATATTACGACCCACTTCTCTCTACTATCTCTAATACTTACAAAGGCTACACGCTCTCTACAACTACTAAACCAACTCCTTCTTCTAACAAAATCACTTCATTCAATACTCCAGTACTAGCATATATGGACAACACACTTTGGATAGCACATACACAACCCCAACTTTAACAAATTATCAACACAGCATCATCCTTCTATAAACTTGCAAAAATCAATGTCAATCCTACAAAAATCTTTTCTATGTACTAATAACAACTTTCCTAACAAGCTTCCTATATACTTCAACAATACTACCCTAACTCCTATCAAGCCTAAAGACACTTTTAGATTCCTGAGATGCTATTTCACCACTTACAAAAATCATATGCCTATCTATAAAATCATTACTAATGAAATTAATTAAGCACTCACACCTATCAAAAAGAAAAAAATCACTTACAAATAATGCATTTATATAATTAATACTGTTATAATACCTAGATTTAATTACCATATCCTAAATACAATCATGCCTCTATTGACTTGCAACAATCTCACTAGGAAATATACTACTATCATCAAACACAAAGCAGGAAAAGCTACATCAATACCCAACTCTACTCTTTTCCATTACCAAATCTACAACCTACAACAATTATGGGACAACCAAATCCGATACCATATCTCTAACACAACTATGCTCCTAAACGACTTCAACTACAACAATAATATAACAACTCGCATACATCTCCAACAACTCCAGAATACTGCCTCGACAACTCAAAATATCTTACTCTCTGCTAACTTCATCCTTCCACCTTCATACAACCATACTACCACTGCAACTATCATTATAGAAATGCATAAACTCAGAATCACTATACTAAGCGGAATGAATTCATGGCCAATTACTCTCAACTTCAAAGGACATAGTATCGACCAATTAATCAACTAATGCCCAAATCCGCATACCATTAAAGCAAAAACTAACAAGATGAACATCTTTGCCATTAAGCAGATCACTAACTACAACAATACTACCCTACTACTATGGAATTTCATTACACACACTACTAACAAAACTCCTCGAAGACCTGTACCCAAATAGTTCTATCAACTAATATCAGTTCTAACTACTCAAATCAACTCCGAATTAATTAACCTCACTAGCAAACTCATTTTTCTAAACCCCTATACTCTACTTACCAAGGCACCTACCAAATAATCATAGATCACTACAACCTATAAAGATACTACAATTATTAGCAGAAATACTAAACTTCAACAACCATATACTAACATTATACATTGGATACACATATCTATCAACTACAAATTACAACTCTACAGATGCACAGGATGTGAACTAACAACATCCCTAAATAGCTTCAATTATTGCACCATACAAACTAAAACTATCTATCTACTACCTATCTGAGTTTCACGTATCTATTTACTCCAATCTAATATTGACGATATCCACCTAACGTCTTACCTAAAACCAATTAACTGCAACTCTACCAATACCTCTATTACTACTTACAGACACAATGAATAAAACCTTATCACTACTATCTTCTAACCTGGACTAGCAACCGAACTGATGCAAAACTTGAGAAGCACCTTCCCCCATCAACACCAATATATTATCAACATTACATCACATATCAATTTCCCTAAAACTATACAAACAAGCACACTATTCAACTGAAACCTAAATAATACTAATACCTTCACTTCCCAAATCAATCAATAGCAATCCTATACTAGAGTAATCTGTACTGCAATCATCACTATACTCCTCATACTCCCACCAAATCGCAATATTGTAATCAATACTACATCTAACTCCATTATCAATACATACAACTTTCTAAACTTACAAACATCCCATCGATTCAACAAAATCCAAAAGACTAAACACTGGCCCCTATAGTATTTCATCTTCATCTTAGTTGCATGAACAAATACTCAACTACTAGTAAATCTTACTGAAAGTACAAACAAGCTTACTGCTAACCTCCTCCAAACACCTTTACTTACTTTTGCAGCTGCCAATATCGATTATAATACCTTTATCTCTACTTTCCAACAAACACCAATTGACAATAAAACTCGAACAATAATCAAATATATGCAACAAGCCAACTATACTGCTATCTGGCATTCACAACAACGAACACAAAACTGGAATAGCATACGTAATATTACAGACTGGAAAGCCACTCACAAATACATCAACATGCATAATATACCAAACAGCCTACAAACCTCCCCCAAATACTCAACAATTAAAGTATTTAAAATAAAACTCCTTATGGATGAACTCCTAACCCAGCAAAATCTCTACATATGTCACCCAAAAAAAATAGCTATAGCAGAATGTCAACGATGCAAACTTACTACTGAGACTAATACTCACTGGATTATTTGCTCTAACAACTCTATTCCACTTTCCAATATTATCAATACAGTTACCACTAAGTACATAAACAAACATATCAAGGAGATATACCAGGACCTAATATCAGATATCTGCCAAATTATATTTGAACACCTCAATATATCATCTCCTCATCTCTCAGCAGACACAAACCTCATACTCCAAGGCCTTATACCAACAGCTCTAACTACAAACCTCTCTCAACACCTAACAACTCTAGCTAACAAAATACCTCACAGTACATATTTACTTCACAAAACTTTTCAACAAATATACAAACAAATCTGGATTCCACGATGCCAACAGCTATCTGCCAATACCCCTACTTCCACCTCAAGCAATGCACCAATTGATACTCCACCAACTTTCTTAGAACAAATCCATACCCATAACCATACTACGCAGTTAGCCAAAAAGAAAATTGACAATTGGGCAAAAATCTATGCCAAATCCAATATCACTGATACATTTATAGCAACCATTCAATACCAAATCTAGATGAGGTCTTTGGCCTACTCTAGTAGAGTACAGGCTGAGAGGTAAACTAGCCCTAGCTTAGGTAATAGTAGTCAATTAATATAACACAATCATATTGTCCTTATATTATTAAACTCAATAAAATCCAAGACAAGGCCTCATTCTATAATAAAAAAAAAAAAAATATATACCTAATATACTCTACAATTTTATCTTCTTTTTAGCTTTGAAGCTACAGCTTTTGATCTGTATATTGAATTTCAAGTTAGTGTCTCTACTCTCAACTCTTATTTAAATAGAACTCTAGAAGAAGTTCTAAGAAATCTTGGTTTACTTATTCTAGACAAATATACTAGTAGCCTTGATCATTTTAAATATAGCCCTATAGTTAGTAAATATTTAACTAACCCAGAACTAGCTACAACTTCTGTAACCCAATTTTCAATTTTTTAATCTTTATAATGAGGATACTACTCAAATACAATTCTCTCAACCTGATAGACAATAAACTTCTACTTTATCCTTAACTGATATTCCTTTCAGACCTCCTATCTATATACTCCTTCTCAATTTCTCTTTACTCCTCTTACTAATACCTCTAACTAATGATAATTCAATCTTAATATTAATCTTTGAATAGCAATAACTAACTTTATTTATCAGTTTACTTCTACTACTACCTCACTTAATAGGAACCTTCTAATTTTTGGAAATAATCTTCAGGCTAACTTAGACCTCAATAACACTTTATCCTTATACCATATTCTACTAGACTCTCTACCTTTTTATCAACCTATCCAACTCTCAAACTAACCTAATCAACTCTTCGATAATATAATCCAAATCTTAAATGATTTTGGAATCGATCACAATTTTCTAAATAATCAGAAAAATTAAGAAGACTATAATCTTGATAATTTCTTTGAAGTTAAAAACAATAACTAGAAAATAGATTAACAAGAAGACTCAGATCACAAAACTATTCAAACAAATGAATCAGAAGAAAATATAGCTGAATAAGCTTTACAAGATACTACTACAGCTATGACTATATTAGCTTGAGCTTTAGGTGCTAGCAGTGAAAAAATCTTCTTTAAAATTGAATCTTTTCAGGGTAATAGAACTCAAGACTCTATAATTTGATTAGATAATTTTAAGCAAACAGCTAAAGTTAACAGATGGAATGCTGCCTAACAACTTGAACTTGCATTTGCTTACCTAACTGATAATGCTTAGAAAAAGCTTCAAAGCTTAGTCAATATCTTTACTCATTTTAAACATCAACAGCATGAACAGGTAGTTGATGGATATGATGTCTATAGTTTTTACTACCTGTTTAGAGAAAGATTCTGTATTACTCAACAAAAAGCTATATAGCAAAAACAACTCTTCGCTATTCAATAAGGCCTAGATACAGTTGACACCTATGTTAATAAATTTAAATAATTAAAAGAGTGAGTTGATCTAGAGAATAATTTCCTAGCTACTTTTCTAACTAAACTTTTTATATAAGGACTTCAACCAGAATATTCAGTAAATATCTAAGCCTCAAAACCTGCAAATCTAACAGTAGCAATAACTGCTATATGATAATGAGAAACTGGAATACTTATGGCCTCTAATACTAGCTCTAAAACAGATAAAGCTATTGAACAACTCAATAAGCAAATAGCTGAGCTAAGTATAAACCTCACTGAAAAACAGACTACTCCTATTCCTAAACCAATCTATTATTCAAATAACTCAAATAGAATCAGATTTGACAACAATAATTAGCAAAATACTACTTGCTATTATTGTAGAAGTAAAGAATATTACATAAAAAATTATTGTAAACAAAAAGAAGATTTCTGATATAATTCCTACTCTGACCTTAAACTTAGTCACTATACAAGCTCATGCCTTAACAACAACTATAGATCAGATAATAGAGGAAACAATAATTACTATTATGATTACTCTCGATCTTGAGAAAAGAACAGATTATATAATGACAACAGACACTATAATCCTAGGAATAATAATTGAAATAGAAGCCAAAAAAGAAGCTGCTTGAGAGATAGATATAGGAATAGAAACAGAGATAACAATAGCAAAAGCAGATCCCAAAGTCGATTCTCTACTCCTTATTCTAGAGAAGCTTATGCAGTAGATCTCATTAATTATGATTATAAAAAATTTGAATCATATTTCTTTAATGAGTTTTTACAAACTGCTATAGAAACCTACTTTGCTACTTCTTCTTCTAGTACTACTATTCAGACTTCAACTTATATCACATCTGTAAAATGCAACATTAAAATTAAAAGTAGACTCTATCAGGCTATTATTAATAGTGGAGTCTCTATCAGTATGATTTCATATCAGATTGTTAAAGAATTAGGATTTAAGATAGATACTTGTTCTTCTAGCTTAATCCTATCAGCTACAAGACCTTCTATTAGACCTTTAAGAATAATTAAGAACCTTTCTATAGAAATTGAAAGAATAACTATTCTTTTAGATATAGAAGTTATAAATTATACTTCTTATTTGCTCCTCTTAGGTAATAACTAGTCTCAAAAAGTCGAAGCTACCTATAATTAGAAAAATAGTATCTATACTTTAAAATAGAATAATAAGAAAATTCATATACCTACTACCTATAAACAACACTAACTTTTACCTACTCAACCAACAGTAAAGGAACAACATGAGTTGAACCAATTTGAATGAGAATTCTTATTCCAAAAAGAAGCTTATACTTTAATAGTCACAGGCTCAGAAACCAATAACCAATCTCTGATAAACTCTAGACTTAGAAACAGACTCTTTTTTAACAACAGATATCAAAGATGTGGGAATTGTTACTCCAATAAACATGTCTTTGCAAACTGCTCTGATAACTAATTCAATAGATGTAAAAAATTAGGCTATATCTCTATACATTGCCTATACAACCCTTCTAAACTAAACTATTGCAAAGTATATGATAGCACTGAGTATCAATATGCTGATTGCCCTCATAACTGTTGCTATCAATACAATAAGTTAGGATATATTAGTATTCATTATCCTCTTGCTCCTCACAAGAAGGATAACTAATAGTATAAATATAGATATAGCTAAGATGAAGTAGAAAATAGATGAATAGTTTACTATAGCTATAAGAGAATAAACTATTGCTGTAGATACAAAACCTCTCAGATACTAGAAGATATTCGCCTCCTTAATGATACCCTAGTATGTAAAATTTGTAAAACTAATTTTTACTAACAACTCCTAAGAGAAAACCTATGAAGCATAGAATATTTTACTAATAGTGATAGACAAGGCTTCCTCACTAAGTGTATTTTTTGTTAAGAAGAATATATTAGAACCAGAATATATAAGATGGATACAATCTAAGAAGATTCTTGGTTTTGTAATCTAGAACATTTTTATATATATAAAGCAGCCCAAAATATAGATAAAACCCTAACTATAACCTATAGATCTAAATATGTCATTATACTGAATCTACTAGAAATGCAGGATATATATATAACCTTAATTAAAGTAGAATATTTTGCTTTGCTAAGATCAAGTTAGATCAAAGCTACCAAGAAATTACTGAAACTCTAGAACCTCAAATGAATGATCAATCTAATCAGATGATAATATTAGCATAATTATGAAAGCACCTCATATAACTCTCTCAGAAACAGAACAAAAAATTCTAGATTAAATTCTTCAAGAATTTTTTGATTAGTTGTATCCTGAGTTCGATCACTATAAGGCAATAAAAAACCTCTAAAAGAATTTCAACAATAGAGTAGCCCTTTGTAAAAGTTGCTTTATACCTAAGCAGAAAACAAAGCTTAAACAATATAAGAAATATTGTCAAGAATGTCATGAAGAATTATATCCTAAATCTCAACCAGAACTACAACCAGAAGACCTTTCTATTCAATCTGAATTGCACTCTCTACTCTAAGTTCAATCTAAACCTGATCAGGATAAACTCATTAAATTATTACAACAACAAGTTGAACAACAAGCCCAGATTATTGATCTTCTCTAAGCTCAAGCCAAGACTTTTGAACATCAGACTCAGATTATTGAAACTCTTCAAAGCAAAGTTAATCATTTTGAAAAATTTTACCAACAGATAGAACATTTATATTAGGAACAATTTTTACAAGTAGATAGTGAATAGCCTACTACTTTAACCTTCTCATTAAATTTTTAAACTATTCTAAGCAAGATAAAAAACTACTTAGTGACTCAGATAAGCTTCTCTCAGAACTTAAAGCTTTAAAATCAGCTCTAAATAATAATTTACAAAAAAAAAAATATATACACTTTCTCAAGAAATAACCTTAGAAAATAGCATATTACAACAAGCATTTGAGGTAATAGATGAACTTCTTTATCAACATAATGAAGCTTGTAGAAATATAGAGAAATTCCAGAAGAAACAGAAAGTTAAATTTGATATAAATATTTGAAAAAAAAAATTCGAAATTGGAGTCAAAGTTTAGGTACAAAGAAAAGACTTAGAAAATTCCAAATTAGCTAAATTTAAAGATAAAAGAAATGAACCCTTTATAGTCAAATCAAAGCTAAACAATGGAGTTTATAAACTCCAAAACTTAGAAGGAAAAACACTATTAAAATATTATAATAGTAACAGATTAGCTAGATATTATGAAAAACAAAATTAGCAACTGGTAATAGTAATAGATAAATAAAATTTTCAGAGAAAATTTTTCAAAACCTGATAGAACTCATATGCCAAATTCATGTAATATTTTGGATTTACCTCTTGTATAATATCAAAACTTATAAATATAGATCTTACCCTAACAATTTTCTCTAAATTAGAAATTCTTAAAATAGTTATCTCTTTAATTAATACTCCAAAAATAGATACTTCAAATACTCAACAATTACAACTCTAAACCTTAGATGCACTTAATGAATTCCTAACTATTTGAAATCAAAATCCTCTTGCAACAAACTATAGTTTAGTTCTTACAAGAAATCAAGTTTCTATAATGAATGAAACAAATATTTTCTTAATGATAACAATACCAACAAAAACAGAAATTACAAATCTAACAATAGAAAATGAATCAGAAATATTTGAAAGTCTTTTTCTTAGCATAAATTTAGATAAACTCCTAGAAACAGAAGAAACAACTATGCTCTCTCAACAAGAAAAAGAAAATTTGAATAAAAAAATTTTAGAAGAATTCTTTCTTCAAGAATTAGACCAAGAAGAGAATCAATCTCTCTCAAATAATTAAAGAAATAATCTCTCAATTGAAAGAAAAAAACTGAGAAAAACAATGAGATCAAGTTCTTAAAACTCTGGAAGTATATTACTACTTAAAACAGCTATAAGAAAGTATAAAAGAAAATAGACAAAAACTAAAATATACTCAAAATACTTTAAAGAAATTTTTAAATCCTCAATGAGCTGACAGAATATAGAAATGCTCTGAACAAGTTTATTAAATCTTCTAGATATATAGACTATCAAGACTTTGCTCTACTACAAAGATAATATTCACTAACTTGGAAGAGTTAAATAATAAAGATTTTACAGAACTTCTAGAATCAATTAGAATTTGTAGTGCTCATTTTTAAGGAAGACAGAAATATTATAAAATGAGTTTTAATTATTTTATCTTAATATTTTATTTATTATTTTATTATTAGTATTTTTATAGATAGTTAGTTTCTTGAATGTACTTTATTTATTATATTGCTTTTACAAATAATTTAGTAGTCACAGATAGATTTAGACTTT
>CAJVPM010002112.1:0-10508 GCA_910592325.1 Scutellospora calospora | reverse complement strand
TTGAAAAATACATTTTTACTTTAGTTTAAGAAATGGTCCAAATGATCTCAAATTTATTATATTAATAAGTTAGAAAATATTGAAAAATTGTAAATTATGAAAAGTTTTGAGTTGTTTAAGTTTGTTAAAAGCTTGAATTGAGAGGAAATTTATACAGAATTTACATATTTTGTATAGTATAAGTATTTAGTTCTATAAAAAAAATAAAAATAAATAAAAATATAAATATTAAGTTGAATTTCTATTTTATTAGTATCTTATTTGACTAGAGAGTTAGTAATATTATAAAAAGAGTTTTTTGAATATGATTTTGTTTTGTGAATAATAAGTTAGATATTTTTCTTTTATATTAGATAGTTTAAGATATAAATAATATCTTAGTTGTTTGTTTTAATTTGTATAGGATAGTTATATAGTAGGCTATTTTTAAGTATTTGAATTACAGAAATATTATCTAGATATATATAAATTTTGTAGTTTGATGATAGTATTAGAAAAAGGTATATAATTGCTAATAATTTAGCTCTTGTAGAGTTAAAAGTATAAGATATAGATATATTAAATTTAATTAAAGTATTGTTTTTGAGTATTTATGTAATACCAGTTTTGATATTTAGTATTTGTGAATATTTAATTAATATATCTATATAGAAATAAAGATTTTTAGAGTTTAGTAATAGAATTTGGTTATGAAAGTTTATGAGTTGGTTTTGATAAGATAAGTTAATAATTATATTTTAAATTAGAAAAATATCAGATAAAGAAATAATTAGCTCTAGAAGTATTAGAGTTAGTGAATTAGTTAGAGTATAAAAATTTTTTATAAAGCTTGTATTTTTTGTTAGTTTTTTTTTTTTAAGTTTTGTATTTTATATTAATTATTTAGTTGTAGTTGATTTGTATTTTAGTAGATATAGAGAAGATATAGATTGAGTTTGAGTTTGAAGAAATAAATTAGTAGGTTTGAAATATTGTTAGAGTTATTAAATAGTTAATAATTTTTCTAATTTTAAATTCACTAAAGGAGATATAGAATGACTAATAGTTTTTGTTTAAGTTTTGTAAAATGATAAGATTCAACATATTGAGAAATAGATTCATTAAGTTAATTTTAATATCTAGTCAAATTTTTGTTACTAGTAGTAATATTGTTTGGTTTGTGAAGAGTTTGTACTATTTAGAAGTTAAACTATAAAGAGATTTGTAGATTCTTAGTAAATATTTTTCTAAAAAAAAAGGTATTAGTTGTCTGCTATTAGAAGTTATTCAAGAAAGAAGATTTAGTTATTTCTGTAACTTAGAATTGTTGTAGTATTGAGAGTAAGAAGGAAGTTAAATATGGAATTAAGTTGATGTATTTGATTTTGGTTTTATAAGTTATAAAAGATTATTAAGTAATATATTTTTTTTATATAAAAATATTAGTTGGTTTATAATTATGAAGTTGAATATTTTCTTTTGATTTAAGAGAATATTATTTTTGTTAGAGCTAGTTATCAAATTTTTATTAGCTATTCTTTTATATATGATAGAGAAATTTAGATTAGAAGATCATTTGAATTAAAATATCTATTAATATTACTATTATTTAATAAAAGAAATAATTTGTTAAGTATTAGTATATTGAGTAGTTGTAAGTTAGTAAAGATATCATTATTTGTATTTGTTAATAGATAGTATATATTTAGTATTTTTGATCAAGATACTTAAGAGTTAGTTAATTTTTTTCTGAGATAAAGCACAAATTTGAAGAAGATATTCAATTGCTAATAAAAAGATAGTATTGAATAATCTTGATATATATATGAAAAGAAGTTTTTTGAATTTAATAAGATGAGTAAATTGATTTATTTTGTTAGTAATGATATTGGTTAAAGGTTTGGATGAACTATTTTAATCTAGAAAAATACTTAGATATCTTATAGTTTCATCTAATTTGCAAAATAGAATTTGTTTTTTTTTTTTGTTTTTTTTTTTTACAAGCGACCACTTACAAAGAATTTAATAAAAAATTAAAAACCAAAACAAAGTTTTCAATAAAACTCCTAAACTTTTCTATAAAAACATTCTAGAAAAATATAATAATATAAATATTAATAGACTTTTACTCAATAACACACTCCTTACTAATCAAAATAAAATTTTAAATGCAGTCTACTACTACTTTTTAAACTATTTTAAGGAAAAACTATTACAACCTATTTTACTCTTATTAGAATTCTTTTAACTCTATTAACCATATCCTGAACTTGAAATACAAAATCTTTTTGATAATATCTCAGATCAGGAATAGAATAAAATTATTACTAATTTACCAAATTAAAAAGCAGCTGGATCTTCTGAAATCTGCTATGAACATATAAAATATACTAGTCAAAAAATACAAAAATCCTTCAAACTTTTTATTAATAAATGTTTCTAACTCTAAAAGGTTCTAACAGAATAGAAATCCTTAAATATTTTTTGATTTTAAAAAAATCAAATTGAGACTTCACTTTTGACTAAGTTCAACCTATTTCAATTATTGAACTATTCAAAAAGACTCTTACTAAAATTTTTATTAAATGATTAAATAAAATAATTATATTAAATAATTTTCTCTTAAACTTAAATTTTGCAGCTTCTAAAAATTCATCTATATATATACCAATTCAAATTCTTTATAATATAATCGAACATTATATATTACACAATTAGAAAGCTTTTATTCTTTTTTTAAAATATATCTAAAGCCTTTAATAAAATCAATATCAACTAGCTACAGGAAATATGCAAGAAAATTAGCATCTCTGAAAAAGGCATCAATTTCATTACAGAGCTACATACTTCTCACTTAGCAAAAATTATTATATCCTATAGCCTTACTGCTCTTGTTAATATCAATTCTGGTATTAAATAAGGAGAAACCTATTCTCTCTTACTTTGGAAAATTTATTATGATCCTATTCTTACTTTTATTTCAAAAAAATATCAAAATCAACTTCTAAAAATTTTAACACAATTACTATTTGATATTATTTCAAACTCTCTCTTATCTTCTTTAACAATTCTACTATTAGCATATATAGATAATACTATATGGCATTATGAAAAATTAGAAACTATGCAAAATATTCTTCATAATACTTCAAAATTATATAATCTTAATAATATAACAATTAACTCTTCTAAATCTGATCTCTTATATATCTAATTTAAATTCAAAATTCCTAAACTACTAACATCCAATATACTTTATTATTATATAATAATCAAACTATCATACCTAAAAAACCTAAGTATTTTTTATGATGAAAATGGTATCTTTAAACTAATATCTAAAACTATTTTTAACAAAATTAAAAATTTTTTCTTTCTTATCAAATATAAAAAACTCATTCTATTACAAATTACTTCTTTATTTAACCTCATACTTCAATCTGCACTTGAATATTTTTTTCAAATTGTATAAATTCATAAAAATATTCAAACTAAACTTTCTCACCTTTTTACTATTCAAACAAAAAAATTACTTTTACTAGCAAAAAATACTAACAATATTATTTTAACTAACTCTCTTTCATTTAATCTTTCAACACTAAATAATATTATTCAAAAAGTTAGTGCTTCTAATACTGAATGAATTTTTACTTCAAACTCTTTTCTTAAAAATATCAGAATCTTACGCATCAAATTATGATTAACAAAAATTTAGTCTTCAAAACTAACCCAAAACTTGTTACTTACAAACTATTGAAAAACACAAAATTATACTATCATATTCCATCTCTTATAACTAGCTTTTAATAATATAATACTCTCTCACTTACCTCAAATTTTTACTTTTCCATCAACAATTCTAGAAAACTCATATCTAATATATGAAATACTTTTTCCAAACTCATATAGTCTAACTATCAGTAGTCTTAAAAATAACAAAATTCTCTTTATTAAACAAATTACAACTACTAATAATACCTATTTTCTTCTATGAAATAATATTTATCTCTGTACAAACAAACTAACTAAAGAAGCTACTCCAAACTGGTTTAAACAAATCTCTAATAATATATAATTAAATACAATATTAGATGTTTGGCCACAATTAAATCTACTCATAACAAACTCTTTTATCAATACTATGAACCTAATCCTAACACAACTATTATCAAATAATAACTTTCTATTTTAACTTTACTACTAAAACAATTAAAATATCTTTATCTCTCAATATTATAATTTACAAAAAACCTCTTCTATCATATAAAAAAATTGTCTTCTAACCAAACTTCCTTAATACTAATTCCTTTTTTACTATCTTCTAATCTCTCTTCTTATAACCTTTCTTATAATCAAATTAAAAAATTTAATAATACACTTTTAATTCAAATAGACTATAAGAAAATTTTAGTATTAATTCACATATTTACAACTACTCAATCTCCTCTCTTATCCTAATTGATACTATATATTAATCTTGCTTTATCTGAAGTTCAAATTATACAACAAACTACTAATTCAACTTTCTATTAAAATCAATTAACTAATCTTCATTTTCTTATTAAAAACTTATATTCTAATAACTTAAAATTTTATACAGATACTTCTATTAAAAATCTACAAATATCAGATATTAAAGCTAGTATAGGATAGATCTGCAAAAATAGTAATTTAATCAAATTTAATGCAGCTATCTTCCCTTATCCTAATACTACTCATATTGAACTAGCTTTAATTATCACTCTATTTCTTACTATACCAAACAATTCTACAATTACTATATACTTAGTTAATATCATAGCAATTTTTTTTTTTTTTTTTTTTCTTTTTTCAAATTCTTTTTGCTAAACTTTTATTAATTTCATAAATTTCAGAAGTGATATATATTGTGAAAGTACAACTAGCTACATATACAATTTTAGATTATCTATTTTAAGTAGTCTACTTGAAGGTTCTATACTAGCTGCTATACCTAAAATCTTTTAGAAGATTCTCTATTTTAAACTCACTGGCCCTATCTCACTTACTGCAAATATTACTCTTTATAGTTAACTATAATTCTGTGCTACTCTACTTTGGGAGGCATCTAAGCTAACATTAGTCACAAACTTTATTGTTATAGGTCTAGGTCTTATCTGAATAAGTCCCACTTCAATGTTCTCTAACAAATAGATATCATAATAACCAACTATACTATGCTATATTCTAATTTAGCTTACATATACTCTTATTTGATGTTCATACAAACCCAGTTCCAGCTGTGGCCTTCTACCAGTTTAGACTTCCAAATATTTTACAAAGTAGATCCTTCTAATCTAATTAACTACCAAGCCAAGTTAGTATTACTACTAAATACAAGGTACTAGGCTGCATTACACTATAGACTTACTCTTACCTACTCAATTCATACTCAGAAATCTTTGTCAGATCAAGCATTAACTAGCATGACTATTGAAATCCATACTACTTCACCTAACTCAGAATTTCTATCATACAGGTTCTCTGCTCATAGATTCTATTTTGATTTATTTGTATAATACAATTCCAACATTCTGTCATACTTCTAATGTCTAAACAATATTAATGCAATATAATTTACAAGGTTATAATCTCAGAAACAAACAGAATTTATTGTAAGTTGAGTACAGATATCTAGATAATTATTCAATTCTGTCAACAGTAGGATTTGAACTCTAAACTTTTTATATAGCAGTCTGATAATCTATCTACTACACTAGATTACCAAACCTATATCATAGCAATTAAAAACCTAATATCCTTTTCTTCTCACAAACTTATTCAAAACAAAAACTAAGATATTTTACAAATTATTAATTCTCTTAAAGAAAACAAAAATACCTCACTTAAACTTATTAAAGTCAAATCTTATTCTAATATTTCTCTTCATAATCAAGCTAATCTATTAGCAAAGCAAAATACTACTAAACTAATAATCGAATTCTCATCTCTTCTCTTTAACTATCTTATATATTTCAACTAGAATAACTTTCTAATACTAATAAAAATCTGAACTTTTATCAAAAATACTATTACAATACAAAAACTCTCTACTTGGTCTATACTCAAATTCTTTAATAGTATTATTGATATCAAATGAGCTTTAATATTTAAAATCTTAAATTCTTTAAAAAACAATTCTCTAAAATACTCTTTTCATATTAAAATTTTAACAAATAACTTACTCACTATACAAAATTTTAATATTCGCTATTCTTATCTATACACTATTTCAAACTGTACACAATATTTAAATACTGAAAATACCTTACACATTCTTATCTGCTAGAAAAAAACTCTAATATTCATTAATTACTTATTAATATTATTAATGATTCACTAACTTTACTCAAAATTACTATATAACAATTACTGCTTCAAATCTTCTAAATATTCTTTTATATTTCACTTTAAACTCTTCAAATCTCAATATAATTATATTCTTTTTGCAATCTCTGGAATCTTTATATTTACAACAATTACTAATATTAAAGCTTTAGTTCAAAAACAAACTAAACTACTTTTAATTAACTTGTCAAATAACCTTCTAAACTGGTTCTACTAAGATATTTATCTCTACAGAATCAACATCAATATAAATAGAAACTAACTCAAAACATTACTTCTAAAACCAAATGTATTAAATTTTCTTATCTAACAACTCTACCAATTCCAAATACAAATATTACATCAAATCAAACAAATAACTTTGAACTTGAAATTAAAAAATAGTTTTTACAAGGCTCTTCTTTATTAACTTCAACTTTATAATGTTATAATTAATAGCTTAGATTTCCTCTAACCTGTCCTAAACTAAAATTTAATTTAAAATAGTTAAATATAGTATTTATATAGGAAATAGAAGGTGTAATATCATCTTAGATATCTTGTTTAACTAAAAATTAAATTTATATAATACAAATATAGTTTTTGAAATCTTTAATATAAAACTTATATTCTAATTTTTTTTAAAATAAAGTTTCAACTATGATATTATTTAAAAAAAAAAAAAAAAAAAAAAAAAAAAATTTAAAAAGTTTTCCTGCAAAACTATAAGGAAATGAACTTATTAACTATCCTGTGATATAAAGATCTTCTTTGAATCTATATACTTAATTAATCTTATAAATAGGATATAAAAAGTAGTACTAGAATCTAGTAAACTTTGACTTACTAAGTAAAATTTATAAATGAATATGTATTAAGACTGTTAGAACAGATTATGAAGAATTAATATAAAATTGCTTAGCAGAAAGAACAAAATTAGCAATTTAAAGATTTAAATAAAAAATATACTAACTAAATTCCTTAGATATTCATATTTATATAGGCAAATAATATAAATTTTGTTTAAAAAATATTTTAGCATGAATATTATAAAAAGTTAAGTTTAATTAGCTTAATTAAAATGACTAGAATATTTGATTATAACGTTCTTTTAATTATATAAAATTATAATTAAAATTCTGTATTCTGTTGTCTATGTAAATCTATTTTTAGAATATCTAGTTTTTACTTGGTATTACTCATATATTATATCAAAAACTTTTTACTATTTAAAAATATTAACTTTTTTAGTTTACTTATAAAAAGTCTGATTTAATAAAAGCTAAAATAAGAGTAAAAGATTTTTAAGATAAGTTTCAGTTGTTAAAAAAAATACTAATTCAATAAATCTAAATTCTTAAAAACTTTTATCAAAAAGCTTTTTAGAAGAAAAACAAGTAGATTTTTAAAACAAAATTTATCTATACTATCTAACTGAATTTTAAAATAAACTTTGTTTAAACCTTCTAAAATAATATAATAAAAAGGATTAGAAAATTAAAAAAAGATTATATAAAAAAAGTATAGAGCAAGTAGAAGAAAAAAAATAAGAATAGATAATATTTTGAGGTTTGCTATTTATCATCTGTAATAATTATTACTAGTATGAAATTAGCTAATAAAATTGCAGAATTATATGTAATGTGTAAATTAATTTTGTACAACAAAAACAGAAAATTTTTTTAAAAAATACTAATATCTCAAAAATTCACTTATAAAATAATCTTTTAGGTTTAATTAAAAAATTCCTTGCTAAATTTTGCATATAAATTAGCATTTTGCTAAAATTTTAAGCATCATTCTAACTCTAAACTAAAAGAAATTAATTTTTGTTATAATATTAATTTACATGTACAACACTGTAGTGATGATCATCTGCAGTGATAAGAAGTAATTTTTTAATATTTTTAACAAAAATTTTTATATCTGTAACAGTAGCTTTAATAAAAATAGCTTAAAATCATATAATATAATAGATTGCTATACATATATAGTAATTAATTTTTATAAAGATTTTGTATATTATATTTTATAAATTAAAGTTCAATATGATATTAATTAGAAAGTCAAATATTCTATAAAATACTTAAAAGTCTAATTGGTCTTTTTTTTTTAACAGTACTTATATAATATTAATAATATAAGACTATTTATTAATTTTTATACTAAAAGAATTCTAATATTAAAAAGATTGTAAAAAGCAAAACTAATCTGAAGTAAAAGAAAAAAATAAGATTTATATAACTTTTATAATCATAATAGAAAATATAAATATATATAAAATATAAAATTATAAAATTATAAAAAATATAAATTATATTAAAGTTAATCTTAAAGTAACCCAAAAACTAAATATTTTATAAATATGATTTATAGATCATTAAAAAGGTCTAATTGAACTAAATCTAATAGTACAACTTAAATCTATTTTTAGCTATTAAGTTATCAAGAGAAATAATAATAAATAAAGTATATTCAAAAAACTAACTAATAATAATAATAAAATATAATAAAACTTATTTTATAATAATATATTACTTGAATTAAACTCTTAAAATATTATATATCTCTAGTTATTGCTTTTTTTTTTTTTAAAAAAAAAAAAAGAGAGATCTAATGTTCTAGTATTTTATTTATTTAAGACTTACAACTTAAATTAATAGAGAAATATTACATTTTATATTTTAATAAAGCTACAGATAGCTATACATACAACTTTAATCATTGTTTATTTAAAAGTTCTGCCTGCAGATTATCTGCTAACTACCATATCTAAGATCTACTTGTGGATTCTCTATTTAAGTTCTTTGATTTTTAGCATTTTTTCTATAATACCAACTCAAATATAATTATAGTTGAAACTATATGCTACTTTACCTATGAATAGCAGCCTTTACTAAGAAGTAGTCTGTGCTTATTTCACAGATATTTATAGATTTGTATTCTTGTCAATGTTCATATAATTCCAGTTCTAACTATGGCTATCTACTAGTATTCATTTTTCTTTTTCTAGATGTTTTATGAGTACTTTTTAACTCAATCTATATCTTTCTAATTTCAGTATCTAACCAGATCAGGTGTTAACTAGTATGACTATTAAAAGTTATACTACTTCACCAAACTCAGGATTTCTACATGCAGGTTCCCTGCTCATAGATTCTATTAAGTTTATTCATGCAATGTTGTATCATACTTCCAATATTTGAATGATATTGATGTAATGAGATTTACAGGATTACAATTCCAGAAACAAATAGAGTTTATTATAAGTTAGATACAAAGGTTTTGGTAATTATTCATATTCATCGACAGTGAGATTTGAACTCTAAACCTCTTATATGGCAGTCTGACAACCTAACTACTACACTAATATCACCAAACCTTATCTCTAGTTATTGTTTTTTTATTTTCTTTTATATTTTATTATATTTAGTCTGTTAGATATAATAAAACCTAAAAAATTAACTTTGTATAATTTAACTAAATTTAAAATTTAAATTTAATAAAAATAGTAAAATTTAAAAAATTTCATTAAATCAGATTAAATTATTAACTATATACTTTATTTTCTATCAAAGTTAAAATTTTAAAATTAAATAAAATAATTTTTTTTAAAATTTGAACAAAGTTAACAACTATTTAAAATTTAGTAAAATTTTTTTATTAAATTTATAAAATTCAAATAAAAAAAATTTTGCTCAATTTGGCTTCAAGTTTTGTTTTTCTAGGTATTGTACGTACGTACAATACAGTATCAGGTATAAATATCAATAAAGACAATTTTGATTGGCTAGATATGTTATGTTATATATAGAATTAGACACATATTCAAAAATTACTTTTGCTAAATTTCATTTTATTTAAACCAATTATTTAGAATGCAAAACAAAAATAAGCATATTTTTTAATTATTAATCGAAACAAAACCATTGATATCGTTATTTTATCTGTGAAACTATACTAGTTATTGTTAATCAAAATTTGGAACAAAAAAAAATTTTTAATATCAAGACTTTAAATCTTCCCAAGGAAAATCTTTAGGAATGATTTCTGGAATATCGTTAATGTATCCAACCAACCATTCAAGAGCGTCTACTAGACCTTTAATTGGAAATGAGTTCATATGATTATAAACATACATGTAACTAAATTTTAGGTAAAATAAGCCCATATATATCAACAAC
>CAJVPM010002111.1:0-10508 GCA_910592325.1 Scutellospora calospora | reverse complement strand
TGCTTAGTAGCCTAGAGGTTGTTTGCTTAATAAAATATTTAGTTATTACAAAATGTTTTTGGGAAGTTTTGGTACAAATGATCTACGGTAAGAGTTGGTGTTGAAGTTAATTGAGCCTAGATCTTACGAATAAGTCTTACTTCAATATTCTTTAATAAATAGATGCTATAATATCTAACTATGCTATGCTATATTCTAATATAGCTTGTATATACTCTTTATTTGATATTTGTATGAACACAGTTTCTGCTATAGTTCTTCATCAGGTTAGGCCTCTAGTTCTTCTGAATATTTTATGAGGTAGATTCTTCTAATTTAGTTAGCTACTAAGCTAAGTTAGTGTTGCCGCTAGAGCTTCTAGATTTAGTTTAGATTGTTTGGATTTAGTTGAACTTTTGAACTCAAACCTAACTCAAACTATAATATTTGTATAATTCTAAACCTGAATTTAAACTCAAATAGTTAAAGTCTAAACCTAAACTAGACTTAAATATAAAGTTATATTTAGTTTGAGTTCAGTTTAAAGTTCATAAACTTATTCGAGTTTAAATAGATTTTTTTTTTTATTTAAAATTTTTATTTATTTATTTAATTTATTAATATTTTTTTTATTAATTTATTTTTTATAAATCTAACCCATAATTTTTGCTTGTATAACAGATTATATATAGTCTAATACTAATTTAAAATCTATTAGCTATAGCATATATATATATATATATATATATTTTTTAAAGTAGCTTTATATTGTCAGGCGATTTTTATTAGTTTGATATATAAGATTACAAATGGGCAATCCCTATAGTTTGTAATTACATGAAGAGTATACAACAAGCTACATATACAACTTTAGTTATTGTCTAATTTAAGTAGTTTACTGCATAGGTGAAAGACTATCTGATTAGTTCTACACTATGCTGTCATACCTGTAATCCGCCTGTGAGTTACTTATTTAAACACTTTGTTTAACTAACCTATACTGTTACAAACTAATGTTACTATAACATCTAACTACTTAAACTAGCTAGCTCGTTATAGATTTATTTTTTGATACTAGCTTAGATCCTCTTAGAATACTTATTGCTCAACATATTGTGAGCCCACAGAGCTCTAGTTAACCTTGAAGCAAACCTACTAGAGCAGCTCATATCTATTTCACAGACTCACTTAGTTTAGACCCTTGTAGATATTTGTACAACCTTAGTTCCTACTGTAGCTCTCTACTAGTTTTCTGTATCTATCTTTTCAGATATTTTCATAAGACAGATCCTCCCAATTCAGTTAGCTGCCAAGCCAGGTTGGTGTTACTAGTTCTCCCTATGAAATGGATTTATGTGTACTCAACTCGATCTGCATATTTTAATGATAGTTTCTTTTCTAGATCAAGAGTTAGCTGATGTGATTATTGAAAGCTGTACTACTTTACTAACTCAGGATTTCTACTATACAGATCCCCTGCTTATAGATTCTATCAAAATTTATTTGTGTAATATTATGCACTTCATCATACTTCTAATATCTGAATGATATTAGTACAATATGATTTACAGGGTTATAACCCCAAAAACAGACAGAGTTTACTATAAGTTGGATACAAAGGTCTGAGTAATTATTCAAATTCATCGATAGTAGGATTTGAACCCAGACCTCTTGCATAGTAGTCTGGCAACCTAACTACTATACTAAGATCACTAGACCTCAGCTATAGCATATATATAAGGTAAGATTATTAATTATAATGATACAAAAATTATTTTTAAAATAAAAATAAGTTCTTTGTCTGTGTATTTGGAGGAATTTGATAATGACTAATATAATGACTATAATAATGACTATAATAATAACCAAAATAATGACTATGATAATGACTACAATAACAACTATAATAATAATAATGATAACAATCCCTAGGACACACTCTTCCTAATAATCCTTAAAACCAAAAATGCTAGAAAAGAAAAAAAACTTTTATATATATAAATATTCTCTATTTTTAAACAAAATACTCATGAGTGAGACTAGAAAAACTAGAAGTTCAGTAAAATATATCTTGTTGATAAAGAGTAGGCTATGAGCTGGGTATAGGTTATTAGCGCTTTTGAATAATTTATCATTTAAAGGAAGCTCTTGAAATATAGAAGTCACAAAAAGTTCTGAATAGAATCGAGTATAATAATTTCTTTTTGCTTTTCAAGTTATTTTAAAATCACTCACTCTTACTTCTTATACTACAAGCTGGTCTTAGGACTGCTTTGGTGGTCTAGTAAATCTTGAAATTTTTTTGAACAAAAAGTAGAGATCTAGCTTGCTCTCTACTGATAATTAGCACATATGTCATTACTATTTTAGAAGTAGTTATATTGTTGTTGTAACAACAAATATATGTAGTCACATTATAGTTCAGGCTATTACTTTAGACTATGATATTTACATGAATAAGCTCTATATATGTAGACAAAAACCAAATAGATATATCGAAACTATATAGATATATACAAACAAGTGCAAATTGTATATATAATTTTTAAATACCTAGTCTGAGTTCTCCTTTCTTGTTAAATTAGATTTAGAATTAGGATATCTTTTTTTTGTTTTGTTTTGTTTTTTCTTTCTGCTCTTTGTTTTTTCTTTAACTGTTTTAAGGTTTTTTAACTTGCTCACAAGTTTTTCCTTAGTATAGTTTTGAACTTAGGTTATTATCTAGTATGTGCTTAGTACTTTCACTAGATTTAATAATTTTATTATATATTATCTAGTCTGACCTCTATACAGTCAGATAAAGTTTCTAGATTCTCTTTTTTTCTTTTATGTTAAAAAGATATTTCTAGTGTGACAGGTCATATCTGAGTATACAAAGGAGTATCAGGTAATACTTCTTATTAGAAAATGAGAAATAATATGAGAGGTTTTTTTTAGACTAGCTATCTAATTGTAACTTCACAACTTCATAAATAAAGCAAGCGCAACTGTCAAAGGAAAAAAAAAAAAGATAATGATAATGATTTTTTTTTTTTTTTTTAAAAGTGAGGTCTTTCCTCTAGCTCTTTATTAATAATTAAAAAATTTACATATATATGTGTTTATTAACTATTCTATGAGAGGTAGAAGTAAGGGCTAATTTACCCTCAGCCTATACTTTGCTAGTATAGCCGTGAGACCTCTAGTCTTTGTTAATTATGAATGGAGGAGGTATATTTTCTTTGATATGATTGTTAATCTATTGAATCAGATCAGCTTGATGGTAGTTATTGTTTTTTACTGTTAGCAGTGAAACTAAGGTATCATATTCTAGTAGACCAGAGTGTGTGAATATTCAGCTTAGAATCCTGATGTTATCATGAATCTCTACAATTATATTGTGGTGGAGTTTTGGAGTCTATTTGAGTTATAAGGTGGTATTGTCCATTGGTATAAGTGTTTCTTGAGTAATAAAACCTAATGGGAGACCTTTTGTTATATATATATTTATAAATTTATTTATGAAATTGTTTTGGTTTTTTAGTATTATTTCTTTGGTATCTGCTAGTTCTCTCAGAGCCTTTGAGATAATCTGTTCTATGTTCTGAGAATTATATTTGTAAGTGAGCATATGTATTATAGATTTAGACTCTATTCCGCATCTAGGGCAAATATGTTTATATTTTTTTAGGTTTCTATGATATAGTTTAAAGTGATTAGGGAGTTTGTCTGCTATTGCTTTTATTTTGAAATTTTTTATTTTTGAATTTCTTGGATTAGTATAAAGTGTTGTAGGTAGGTCTCCAATCAAGAGATATTGTAGTATGAGTTTCTAGTTTATCACTATTAATTTTTCCCATTGTATATTTCGGTTTTGGTTGTGCCATCGAATACCATTAGTAGCTAGGAGTATCTGTTTACATTGCTTCCTAATTGATATTATGGTATTGTATTCACTAAGTTTGAGTATAAATATATTTTGCGAGTAGTTTTGTGGGAGATAATCTACTTGGAAATAGTTATTCTGTGGCTGAGTACAGATTAACTCTTTATCTAAGACTGTGTGTATTTGTATTTTATCTAGAAGTGTGTTTAATGCAATAAGGTATGAGCTAAAATTAAGTTTGTATATTCTGAGTAGTTCGTATCTATGAAAATGTATGAGTTTGAGAATATTTAGTATTGTGGATGAGTTTGTAATTATTTTAAGTATATTCAGCTTATCGAATGTTGTGAGAATATATATAAGTATTGTGAGTGCTGCATGTGTTTGAGAGGGCCAAGTCTTATTAGTAAGATGCCAAGCTATAGGATGCAGATCTATTACAATTGTTGCTAATAAATATGATAAATTCATGCTTTGTCATGTTGGTGTTAGAAGGTTTATTGTTGTATCAGTTTTCCTACTATTAATCTTGTTGAGTTCCTTCTAGGATTCCGAGTTAATGTCAGAAAAGGCTGTTATAGTTCAGTATATTGGGGTCACTGTTATAGGTTTGGCTATTAATAGAACATTGTTCACGTTGTTGGCTTCTATTTTATTTATGAATGCCTTTGCTAGGTCTCTCAAGTTAGCATGTATAGTCAGGTTGCTATCAACTTGGATTGAGTATAGATATTCTCTTGGTATAATTCATGAACATTTTCTTTTTTCTAGAGTTAGATCTTTGAATATACACCCTTTGCATAGGCTTATTTTACTATTTGCAGTGATTATATAATGTACTAGCATTGCATTTGTATTATTGTAGCTTGTTATCTTTTCACATTTGAGTTCTAGTATGATTGCCTATTTTTTATTTTGCGGATACTATTTTTTTTAGTGTATAAGGATTTGAATTAGTAAATACTAATAAGGAGTTCATTGCAGAAGCGATTGCATCTGAGACTTTGGCAAACTATTTAGGTTCCCGTCCTCTAGGTATTTTGTTGCAATTATTATGCATATGTTTCTATTTCAGAATATTTGAATTGTTGTTGTTTAGGAATTGCTCAATATCTACAATATTATACTGTGTTAGTTTTGCTTTTATATAATATGAGTTATGTCATGTTGCTAGTATTGTATTTATAGAATTACCTGGTGTAGTGAGAGGAATTAGCTAAAGATTTATTAGTCTCGTTATTTGTAGGTGAAATGAGTATAATGCATATATTGCTTGTACAGTATGTGATATATGTTGCTTAGTTAGAAATACAGGCAAATATGATAGTACTGATAAATTAGTTGCTGCAGCATCTTGTAGTTGTTGCAATCTAATTTTAGTGTTGATTTATAAAAGTTTGTTGAGTTCATTTCTCTATTTAAGTTAGTGCATAAGTGTAAACGTTGTTGTTGTTCTACTGATTTGAGTGTGTATATGTTTGGATGTAACAAATATGAGTTTGGTATAGAATGTGCAATTGTTGCTTTGTTTCTGACTAACTCTAGATATGATTTTGTTAATGCACTAAGCTGTTTCTCTGTTAGGTAACAAGAGTTAAGTTGATAAAGTAGTCTGGGAATTAGGATACTATTGATCAGATATATAGCTTGTTTCTCTGTAATTTTTGACCATTTTAACTTTTGAAGATATTGTTTTGCTTCTTGTATGATTAATTCTTGTACTGGTCTATATGTAGAGTTACCTATAAACTAGGCTTCCAAGTATTTGAATACTGTATTTATTTTGCTTTATGGTACGAATTTGTTACAGAAAATGATATTAGCATCTGCATCTTTTGAATTTGTGTAGAAGACTGATTTTAATAGGTTAACTTGAATATTATACAAGGTATAGAATAAGTCTGCAGTATCTAATATCTTTGCAAGGTCTTGTTTGTTATGTGCAATCTATACTGAGTTATCTATATACACCATCACTGATATATGAATATCTTGTATTTCATTTGGATATCTTGATTTTATCCTGTATCTAATATGCTCTGTATCTATTCGTGAAATTAGTAGGTCATAAAAGATCCTCTAAAGAATAGGAGATATGGTCTCTTCTTGATCAATTCTATCTTGAATATTGTACTTATTTGAAAGTCCATAGTCTGTGATTACTTGGTTTGTACAGTTTGTAAAGAAGAAAATAATTAGTGAAATAAATTTTTTAAGAAGGCGTATACATCTCATTGCTTTTGATAAAGTTGGGATATAGAACATATCAAAAGCTTTGGATATGTTCTATAATACTATCCATAATTCTTTGTTATTCTCAGATGCATCTTCAAATATGTAGTTTAATATATTTATATTATTCTAAGTTGATTGATACGGCAAAGCTACAGAATTACAAGGTGAGAGAATATTGTGTTGTGCTAGTTTTGTTGTAAGCTGAACTATAAGAATTTTGGTAAAGAGCTTTCAAGAATGTTCAATAAGTGTTATAGGCCTAGTATAATTTAGGTCATTGTTGTAGTATGACTGTTTTGGAACAGACTATATGTTTGAGTTAAACTAGTTTTTTAGTATATGTTCAAGTCATAGGCAAGTATTCATAATTTCTAACAGAGCAGAAGATGCTATTTCAGGAAGTTGTCAAAGTATTTCATTTGATATCTGGGATAGTCCAGAAGCTTTGTTGTATGGTAATGTTTTGATTACATCTTGTAGTTTCTCTATTGTAATTGCTGCTATGAGGTTGTTATAAATAAAGGGCAATATATTGTCTATTGGTTTATAATAATCTTCTCATATGTGCTATAGATCTTTATTAGGTGGATTATATTTAGTCTAGTCTGCGAAGTGCTTGCTAGTATATTCCTTTATATCTCTTGGTTCTGTGATTATTTTCTCTGGTTTGATGATTTTCTGAAGATCTACCTTTTGTTTATTCTATTTTAAGATACTATCTATTATTTTTGTTGTATTATTCTGAAAATTATCATATCTCTTATTAACAAAGAATTTTATTCTTTCTGTTTGTTCGAGATTCAATTCTAAGTTTCTTGCTCTCCATAATTCTTCTCTTTTTTTGTGCAGAATTGCTTTGAGTAGTAAGTTTGGTATAGTGAGGTCAATATCATTTAAGAGAGAAATATTTTGATCTGTTAGTTTGTTTGCTCTTTCTATATGTTTGTTAATCTTTTGTATCATGCTTTGAATTGATATTAGTATACTTGCTAGTTACTATATACGTTGAGCTTTTTTTACATAGATCAGTGCTTGATGTAATAAAGTTGCTTTTAATGAGAGTGCATAGAATTGTTTGCTAGCACTATATAAAAATAGAATATATTTGTTTGCTACATACTTAACTATGTTGATCCATTTGTTCCAGGCTTTATTTAGCATTGGTATATTATTTATAGTCTTATTGCTAACTTTTTCTTATATCTTTATTGATTAGAGTTCTAAATTCTTCTCATTATTCTTTTATTGATTTGTCATGGTTATAGAATTTATGTTTACACTTTTTCTGACGTTTTTGTCTTGTAGTAAAGTTCATATACCAAGTAGTCGCTAATATACAATGATCACTATCTGTAATATTATATAGATCAATTAATTCTGGTATCTCTATATCAAGAGTAAGCTTAGGAGTAGTACAGATATTATCAATTTGGCTTGACAGCTGACCTCTTTGCCATGTAGAAACTAAGATATTGTAGAATTGTAGCAGACTATTTAAACTTAGTATTTCTAGATATGCAAATAGAATTTTGCATTTGTTTTTTAGAAGATAGTTAGCATTAAAGTCATCCATAATTATATATTGCCAGTTTCTTGTTTTTGTTTCTGTTATCTATAAGTTAATAACTCTTTGTGTACTGAGTGCTAACTCCGAATGGTTTGTTGGGATATAGATTGAGATAAATCTTATTTAATTATTTTCAGGAAACTAGAGATCAATGAATATTGCTGTACCAGAAAAGTTTCCAGTATTGTTTATATATGGGCTTATTGATGTATGTATTGCAAGAGCAGTTCTCAAAGAAGCTTCATGCTATGTGTTGTTTTTTGATATAAAATTAGATGAGAAGATTTTGTATAGTGGGTTAGTTAATATTGTTGAACCTTCTGTTTTAAGTTTGGTTTCTGTCATTGAAACTATGTAGAATTGTTTTTTTTCATAATATATTAGCTAGTTATGTAGTTTTAGTCTGTTGTTTAATCCTTATATGTTATATATTACAAAGTTGATTTTTTCAGGAGTATTTTTCTTAATCATTTTTGCTAATATCTAAACTGATTTTTATTGGCATATCAGTTTGGATGTATTATATATTGTTGTTGTCAAAAATCTCCTAACTAGGTTCCAGGAGATCTGGTAAGTCAAAAATAAATAGAGGAAATATTTGGAAAGTAAAATGTATATGTAAGAGTTCTGTAACCTCGAGTACCTCTTTGTGTTTTGTGATTGAGAAGTTGAGATGTACAAGTTCTTCTATTTGTTTAGCAACTACTATAAATTGCTCTAGTGTATTAGGTATTCTTTGAGGACCTTCGGCTGAATCGTTATTAGCATTCTCAATTTGGATCCAATTTTCTAGGATTTTCTTGAAGTAGTAGTATTTTCTGAGATCTTTGACTGCAATACTGAGTTGTCTAGGTATAGTAATAAGGATGGTTAAATTAACCTTATCAACCTGTGAGTGCTCTTCTGGCAAGTCTGGTAGATCAGTAGGATTTACAGTAATATAGCTAGATGGGAATGATATAGGTATCTAATATATTGAAAGAATTTCATTGATGAATACCCGAGCAGTTGCTTTATCTTCTATTGTAAATACATATTTGTTTTCTAATAGTAATTTGTTTGGATTGTTAGATAGACGACGTCTTTATATAATATAATCATTTGGTAATCTTGCCAAAGTATAGCTTTCTTTTAAGAGGTGCATATGCTCTTTAAAGTTTTCATCATTTTTTGAGAAAAAGAGAAATATTTTTCTCAGGTGTGATGTTAGCTCTTGTGGAGTACAGGGAAGCTTTTGTTTTGGAGGTGAGAGATCGAAATATATATCTGGAATACAATATATGATATAGGCTTTTTGTAACTTCTCTTTATAATTCGAGAGAGATTTTAACTCTGAATAAGAGGTTATTGGAAAAAGGCCTCTTAGAGATTCATTAAGTGAGGATAGTGAATCTGAAAGAGGTAAACACTTATCATCAAAATAATCTTCAGGTAAGCAAGTAAAGGTATAAGCTAATCTTAGTACTTTTGCAATTGTGCCTGCTTATCTTTTATCCTTGCTAGAGAGTGTAAAAGGAATAGTTTCACGAATTTCTCTGTTTATAAGATTTGAAGTAGATAGCAGTAGCAAAAGAAGGTTTTCTTTTTTAGCTTTAATTATGCTTAGTATATTTTGAACTTTAGCTCTGTTTGGATTTTTGCAAAGTTGATAAAGTAAAGAATATATTGTGTTGCTTCATATATATCTGTTCGAGTTAGGTCCAAGTTTAAAAGAGTATCTAAGGAAAGCTTTGTTCGAAGCTTCATAAAGATTTGATCATGATTCTTTTTGTTTGTAATGCAAATACTATGCTGTCTCTCTGTATGACTCTAAAGCATTATGTATAAGTGATTCAAACTCTAGTTGATGTGCTGGATGAGCTACTGCAGTTCATGTAAAAAAATGAAAAAAGGCTATATCTCGGTATTCAAATTTCTTTTTAATTGCATATGGGATATTAATATTTGTAGGTAAGATACTTAGCTTGTATTTAATTAGTTCTTTTAGAGAATCTTGTATTGCAAGAGCATCAACAATTTTGTCTAGTAGCCATATTTGTGCATCATATATGTTAAGTTGTTTTTTTCCTAATATCAGATAAGCTCTCTCTGAATTGTTGTACCCATACATTTCCAATATCAGTTTTATTATGAGTTGTTGTTTGCCTTTGCAAGCTACGAGAAGTGATTTGGCTATACAAAGGGCGAGGGTTTTTGATATCTTCGATTATATTAACTGAGCTAGTTTCTGATATATGATCATTTTGTTCATTGAGTGAAGATCTACTTCCTATTTCAGCTAGTTGAGTTGCTTGATCCTTGCTGGGTATATCAGTTAACTCTGTATTGAGTGTGAGAAAATTAATGTCAGTTGCTTTTCCTTTTCCAGTTGTTGTTTGATGCAGCTTATCCTGATTTGTATTTGTTGTGTTCTAGTTTACAGGTAGTACAGTAGTATCAGAATTTTTAGGGAGGAGGGCATCGCTACTTTGTTACATCAAAGTATCATCTATGACTTGCGTTTCAGTTTGTATACTGTTAGTACTATCTGATGCAGTAGAGTTTTTTCTTCATTTTTTACTAGTTTGTGTTTGTCGTTGAGACATATTTGTTAAACTAGTAGTATCGTAGTTAGAATAGACTAGCTTTTTGTTATTTTGTTTTGTTTCTGTACTAGTTGGCAACAAGTCTTTGACAAGTTCTAGTAGAGTAGGAACATTATCATATGTTCTCTTAATATTGTCTAGATGTGGTTGTAATAGAGCTCGTCTTCGTATAAAGTAATAATTATTTAATTATTTATTTATTTTTTTTTTTTTTGTTATTAAGGCCACTTCCTTGGCCGATTAGATTTTATTAGTTTGTTATTACGGAACTATCACA
>CAJVPM010002110.1:0-10509 GCA_910592325.1 Scutellospora calospora | reverse complement strand
AGTATAATCCGAAACCCGAAACTATTTTCGTGATGACGAAATGGTTTCGTCTGACGAAACCTCTGACGAATCTATTTGATTAATGAAAAATCAAAATACAGTTAACTATTTTTCATCAAATTTTTTTCCGGATATGCTGAAACTTAAATTTTTTGCAAATTATCGTTATTTCATTAGAGTTTCACGGTTCATATGGACACTGGACTTCTTAATCGATGATAAACCCTTTTCTTCTAAATTATCAGTTCATTATAACTGGTGGTAAAAGCTTCTGGACAGGGCCTTTTTTTTTAATCGCCAATATATTTTGATTAACATTTTAACATTATACCAGTATGTACATATGGTGGATATAAAATTAATTTTTAGTTTTAGGGATCTACATGCACTCTGTCCGGTCACGGTAATCGAGTGCTATAAACAAAGACGAGAATAACAGAAAAAGCCCAAACTTCTAATAAAAATAGTACCCTATCAAGGGCAGAAGCCCTTGTGCCAAGAAAAAGAAAGTCTGAGGAGTGGATGCTTAAAATAAACGGTGTTAAAATGTCAAAAATCCATGATACCCGGTCAAAATCTAAAAGGGGGTCTGACAACAAAGAAAATCTTAACCCAAGAACAACAATCAACGAATCTGGAAACAAGCCCTCGGAAAGAGAAAAACAGGACTCCAACAAATGGTTTGATATGACTGAAGAGGAACAAACACAAGATACAATTACCTTTGAAAAGCAGGCTGTAAATGATGCTCCAATGGAAAACTATATGGAAAGTTCTGGAAAGTTGGTAGATTCGAGGTCACATGATACAGAGACGACTGATTCGACAAATCTGAATATCACACCCCAGCTACAAAATACATCTGTAGGAGTTGGACCTGTAAAAAGAACGGACAAGGAGGAATTCTCAGAGAAGACTGCTCAGACATATAAATGGTCTAGCTTATTTACACAATTGCGAAGAGGGCAAGCTAGGTTCTCAAAGTATACACCAAGAAAAGAAATCTCAACAAAGAACAATAATGCACTTGTCTTGGACATCCGTAATTTAGAAGAAATTCCAATGAATGATATCATTTCAACATTGTATAGTAAGATAGGAGATGACTTTGTTGGGGCGAAGCCCCATTTTATTAAAGGAAAGAGAGCTTACTTGGAAGTTGTTTTTAGCAGCGAAGAGAAGCAACAAAATTATGCAGCAGAGGGTATTTCTCTATTCAGAAGAACACTGTTGGGTTACATACCTACAAACTTACATAAAACACATTTAGCTGTTAAAATAAAAATGTACCTATTGGGAATAAAGATTTTATTTCAGATAAACTTTAGGAGGCATTTGAGAGTTTCGGAATCATTAAATCTATTAAGCCCTTGGTGTATGAGAACACTCCAGTCTGTACGGATCAATGGATTGTCTTATATGAAACAACAGATAATCCAGAATTAGAACAAAGAATTCCAAGGCATACCAGTGTGTGGGAACAGAAAGTTACAACTGAATAGAAGGCGGCCCCCAAACTATGTTTATACTATGATCAACCTAGTCACTTTAAAAAGGAATGCCCACAATTTAGGGAGGCAATGGAAACAAGAAAGCAATATAAGAAATATAAAGAAGCTATGAAACAAAAACGAATACATTCTGAAGGAATCAATTTCAACCAAGAAAATGCATATCTGAAATATCACAATGAAAATAATGAACATGCAAATGAAGAAGAAACAGAACTCCTATTACAAGATGGTGATACACTAGAGAACATGATAGAAGAAAGCATACATGAAGATATTGATCAAAACATGTCAGATAAATCAATGCAGTAGGACAAAGTTAAGGAGAACCTACAACAGAAGGCTTCAAACAAATCAGCATATTCTAATGAATTAAGCCATTAAGCACAAGATCACAACCCCAATAACATGGAAATATCAACTACAGATGCTGATTATATATAAAGGCAATTACAAATACAGGGAGTTAATGAGGAAGCCTCGATAATGGATGATGGGTTTACAATTGTCAAATATAAAAAGCATATTAGCAAAGCCTCTAAATCAAGGAAAAAAATACATGCACAAGATAATAGAACTAAGCCATATGAGACCTCTAGACTATCTCGCGATAGTTAGCATTATTAATTTAGAATTAGCCATAGATGGTATTGAAAGTATAAAATCCCTTACTTAATCATAACAATAAATCACAAAAATACTTTCAAAATTGTCACACTTAACATTAAAGGATGAATAATAGGTATAAATGAATAGAGATACTCATGTTGCTCAAAAAATACAGGCTAGATTTAGTTCTGTTACAGGAAACTAATCTAACAGATGAAGGCATAAAGAATTTCCTGAAAAATCAATAGATATTCAACTCTGTATAGACAATGAAAATAGCTATTTTGGCTGGAAATGCCAATATTAAATTTAAAAATATCAAAGAATTACATCAGAGAAGAGTACTTTGCACTAATTTTTATTTTAACAAACGACAGTTTCAAATCACTAATATTTATGCCCTACTATCATTAGATAAAAGAATAAGGTTTTTTGATTCATGGACAATATAAACCAATGATAATGCAATTAATATTGTAGCAGGTGACTTTAATGTAAACCTTGATTCAAACACTAATAGAATAAGTCATTCCACATTATACAATAATCTATCTAAATTAAAACTTGAAGAATTAACTTGGAATATAGTTAACACTGTGATAGTAACTACTAAAATACCTTTTCTCATCTTCTTCTAAAAAACAAAAGGAAGATACACAATAGCTATGAGGTTAGATTATATTTTTGTTGAAGAACAATATGCACAATATTGCAAAAAAACAGTTACTAGATTTGGCAACTCTGATCATTTACTAGTGGAGAGTGAAATAAACTTCTTCAAAAACAGAACACAGGCAGCTTATTGGAAGGTGAATTCCAAAAGTTTAAAGAATGAAATATTGCATAAGGAAATTATAGAAGAATTATATTTAATTAAAGAAGTTAAGAAGTAGGATCATTGTAAGTGTAGAATTCAGTCTATTATAAGAGCCAGAAGACATATTAAATCTCCAGAAAATAATATTGAACAATTAAATAAGAAAATTATAAAGCTGGAGATAAAGATCACCAAAAATAAGAATATGACTGACTTACAGTTAGTAGTTAATAATTTAAAGAAAAAGTTACAAGATAAGTTAGTGAACTTATCTGAAAAATAGCAAATCCGTTTTAATACCAGATAGATAGAACAGAGAGAAAAGTTAACTAAATACTTTTACTCTCATTATAAAATAAGACATAATGCATCTGTAACAGATAGAGTTAAAATTCTGAACCATCCAGAGATGATTAATCTAATCGAGATATTATAATATAATAAGGAGCAATATAAGTATTTGTATCAAGCTAAACAAATTAGAGAAGAAGTAGCTAATGAAATAACAGACTTATTTCCACAGATAGATGATCTGAACAATTACAATCTAATTAAATGTATCTCAAAAGAAGAGATTAAAGAAGTTATAATGAGTCTCCTGAATAATAAAGCATCTGGAACAGATGGTATTACATATAAATTTTACAAAGAATTAGCAGAAGAAGTTAGCATAACATTTGAAAAAGTGTTTAATGACATTATTGTTATGGGTCAAATACCAAAATCGTGATGTAAAAATATAATTACATTAATTCTCAAGAAATCAGAAAATTTAGAGAATATTGGTAATTGGAGACCTATATCATTGACAAACTGCAACGTAAAATTTTTATGAAGATCATAGCCAATCAGTTTAATAATATATGTCAGAAAATAATAGGCTTTCACCAACAAGGTTTTGTCAAAGCAAGATCTATTATAGACTTGATAATAGATATTATGACTGTTATAAGGAATCAGAATAGCCAGACAAATTAATATTGAATGCTATTTCTTGACCAACAAAAGGTATTTGACTATGTTAGCTATAAATACTTACAGAAAGTGCTAATGAAAATGAAATTTGACCCCAAGTTCATACAAATAATAAAGATACTATTTACGGAGCAAATAGCATATATAACAGATAATAGAATAATCTCTGAATCTTTTAGAATTAGTTGAGAAGTAAAGCAGGAGGACCCACTTTTACTTCTCTTATATATAGTTGTTTTTAAACCTTTTCTGAGAACCCTAAGAGAAAATTATTAGGTATTCCAGTGAACTAGCAGAGGTTTAAACTGACAGCATATGCAGATGATCTTACTCTAAGTATAACTTCATATGCAGAATAGGACACTCTGGCTAGCTTGATCAAACAATATAAGGATGCTTCTAATGCAAAAATCAATAGAAAGAAGTCAGTAGTTGCTTCACTAACCATGAACTTCTGATAAATTGAACATCCAGAGATAAAAAAGTTTAAAATATTGCTAGAAAATAAAACTATAACAGTGCTTAGATACAATTTGGATTATCAAGAGAAATTGAACAGAAATATATGGTCAAAAGCAGTATCAAAACTCAAAAATAATTTAAAGATATTCTTGCAATATAATTTATCTCTCAAAGGCAGAATTCTTATTGTCAAAACTCTACTAATATCAAAAATTTAGTATATTGCTTATCTTGTACTACCTAAAAGGAAACAGTTAACAGAGATCAAAGATCTTTTAAGAAAGTAGATTAAAAATAACTCTAAGTTTCTTTCAAGATTTTCAATTCTACAACAAGATCTTAAAGACAGAGGCCTTAATACCCTGATTTTGAAAGACTTGTTTGATGCTAGACTACTTTTCATATTAATAAAGCTTTGCACAAGTAATAACTAGTAGACCAAAATAGAGAGAGAAATAATTAATATAAGGCTATGTAATAAAAGAAATACTATAGCAATAAGTGCTCTTAATACAAGACAAATTCAAAGTAAAGCATAGCCAGATTACTAGAAACCTTTATGTTAGCTTGAAAGAGAGTAGAAAGCAAAATAAACATAGAATTAAGGAACTGGCCATAGAGACTAGATAATTTGAAAATAGCTAGCATATCTGATAATAAATATACTGTCAATAAAACTATTAAATTTTTAAAAAGAAAATTATTAATACAAGTAAACTCACAGGCAAATGAAAATACATGCAAAGAGAACAAGGAAATGTAGAAGTGGAGATTGACTAAACAAATTAATAACAAAAAAAAAGATATATTCTGATAATTTTGTTACAAGTTATTACTGTTAAAATATAGACTAAAACACATAATATGTAATAATAACAGTGAATACCCAATATGTAATGAAGGAACTCAAACTCTTGAGCACTTTGGAATAAGGCGTATAATCAGTAATGAAATATAGAAATTTATATACTCATTTATGCTCGGTACTGAGAAGTTTCTACTAATGACTCTAGAAGAGATCATCACAGCCTCAAACATTCGAGATGTAACAAAAAAGAAAATAGTAATATAGCTCGATATTAATGCAATTTATGAGATTTGGTGCTATTATACACAAGTTAGATGGGAAAGGGTGGCTATTCCTAGTCCTATTCTTCCTACGATTATTAAAAATAGAATCATAAAAGAATTTAAGATATTAGAATACAGCAAAATAAGCAATAAATAAATACTATCTGTATATAGTAATGAATATATGATCCTGAATTAATAATAATGAATACTACATAAATACAATATAATATAATAGATTAATTAAATAAAGTACAACATCTAACATCTCCTCACGAGATATAAAAAAAAAAAAAATTTTTAGTTTTATATTACGTGAAATCTGAAGCTAGTAGTTTTCTTCATTAGTTCTATCAGATACTTTTGGGTAATTAACACCTTTATTAGAAATGTCAAATATTAAAAAGAAAATGAATAGAAAATAGGTAGTCATAATAATACAACAAAAAAAATATTAACTTCACATATTCAGTTATTCTATATAAAAAAAAATAATTTTTTTATACTTCATTAGTCGTTATAAGTTTTGTCAATCATCAATTCATCATTCAGAAATTGCTTGATGAAAGGTTTTATTATTTGTCAATAATGAAAGTTTTATCATTTGTCAGGTATCTTTAGTAGTGATGCAAATAGTTAGTAGCTCTAACCGGAAATAGCTAGCTAAAACAAAGCTAAGCTATATTTTAGTGGGTCGCACTTTAGCTAAGCTATTTTTTAGTGAGCTAATCAAAAGCTATTGCTTCTATTTTTGTTATAAATTTGTATCATAATTGTTAAAGCCTACTGTAAGAGGCTGTATATATATTGGTACAAGATAAAATGATAGCTAGATGCTTTTAGCAGAAATTGTTTTATACTTGTAGAAATATTTTGACATTCAATATTTAGTATAACAAAATTCTAAAATAATGTAATACATATAATATTATTGATTAGCGAGTATTCAAACTTGTTAATATTTATGGATTTTAAAATAGATTAATCCAAAAATGGTTGTTTTTATTCACAAGCCATTTAACAAGCAGGTTTATTTATTAATTTCCAAATGATACCTGTTTGAAATTTTTTAATTCATTATTAATACTGCTTCATTTTTGGTAGTGATTATTTTTATAAGTTGATACTGTATTTACTTTTTAGATATAGATTAACAATAAAAATTTCTTCCAATTTCCCAGAATGGGATCATCTAAAGCCATATATTAACATGACTTTTTGTGTCAATTAGATTAATAAAAAATGAACGAAAAGTTAAAAATATCAAAAATAGTAGTCTAAACCTGTTTTGGAGTATTAATAAAAAATATCAGAAGACAATTTTACTATATATAAGCCTTATCTTTAACTCTAAACTCTAAGATTAAGAGTAAAAGGTACTATTTTAAAATTATATATAAACTTAATAGTAAATTTTTTTTATATTTGATTTTATAAAAAATTATATTAAGTAAACTAATTCTAATATATATAAAAAGTTTGTAGAGTAGATTTTTCTAATTTTAATAATAGTAAAATTATTAAAATTAGTTAAAAATTTGATATAAATTTTTAAAGATTAGATATAAAAATTTATTAATATTTATTAATTAAATTAAGGATTTTATAATTTAATGCCTATGTGTTGTAATGCTAACTAATCAAATCGCAGAATCAGGTCAAAAATAATTTTTTAAAGAAATTGATTGTAACTCAATTTTTTGTTTATGAAATCTCCTTTTGTATTCTAATAAAAAAAATTTATTGCAAAATTTTGGGTTAGAGATATTTCGCTATTGCTCTTCTCTAACTCTAATTAGGCTGTTAATTAGTTTATCTAGTCTGATCTAGTCTAAAGATCACTAGTCTTTAAAATAAACCAGACCGGACTACAGCTTAGGACCAAATAGGACCAATTAGTATCAGATCAGATAGACCAGTTATTATATATATAAATTTTTAAAGAGGTTATTGAAATTATTGTTATCTATCTAATTAATCTTCTATAAATTTAATTTATGTGCAGAACTACTGCAACTGCTAAAGAAATTTACTTAATATTAAATAGCTTAAATTTTTTGAATAATTAAGTATATCTAAAAAAAATCATGATTTACTATTCATTTTGCTAGACTTTTATTTAAATTCATAAAATTCTTTACACTTAATATTAATACCCTGCATTATACTTTAAAGTAATTAGATAATTGATATTATCAGATTCATTTCTAATCTAACAATTATTTGGTAGCTTAATAGCAATAACTGATTAAAACTATTGATGTATTATTATTTTTTTAAGTTATTGAATTATAAATAAAACTTTCACTAAAGAATTCCTTATTTTTACAAAAATGATAAATATGTATATATACAAACTTTAGAATTCTTTCCTGTTTTGAATCTTGACAATTACTTGACAAAAATTGATATAAAAATACTTATCATTTGACAACTCACTGAATACTTGTTTCTCACTCAATTATAATTTATACTTATATATGTATAGTATATATTATTTTTGTTATATTATGATATTCAAATATTCATATAAATTAAATAGAATAAAATCATATAAAACTTCTATAAATAAAAAATAATTATGATCAACTATAACTGATGTTTCTTTGTTGTTCGATAAACAACTATTTTGTATTTCATATTAGAATTTCTTGAGTTTGAATTACTATATAATAAAAAAGTTTTATTGCCAACCAGAATTAAAATTTAAAATAAAATTTTTTATCATCACTGATTTTAATAATTCAGTATTTTACTTGTATATTGCCTATATATTATACCAGGAATGATATGATATTGAAAATTTCATGAAGTATATGGTTATAGAGCAATCCAAATAGTGTGCGTTTACAAAATCTTCATGCTTATTGGATAATACTATAGCTTCATAGCTATTTTTTTTACTAGATTTATTTATGAAATATAGTAATTAAAAATAATATATAACGTATAGTTTCTAAATTTGTATAATGCATGTACAGGTTTATTTACTTGATCAGTGAAGTAACTTGTTTAATTTAGTGAACTAACTGTAAAAATTTCATGATCATCATTTGATAACAAGTTTATTGACTAGTACTCTATTAATTAATTATCAAGTGTAATTATTATCTCTAAGGATCAATATTACTGATTATATTATATGTTCATTACTATTTCTGTATTAATAGTTTAAATTTTTAATTCTATCTATTTGAAATTATAAACATAAAACACTTTTTGGTATTCATAAGTACTTATTTCATTAAGATACTTATTTATGATTAATTGTCAAATAGCATATGAGTATAAAAATGATCTATTATCAATAATCAGTAGAATTAAATTCATGAACATAAAATACTTATTTATAATACTTATTTCTAGATATATCTATGTTTAATTACTTAACACCTTTCAGATAGATGTAGAATTGAAATTATAAATATAAATACTTATTTGTAATATTTATCTCTTAAATTAATAAATAAGTTAGGTAGTGCAAAGTACTACTAATTACTCAGGTAGTAGATATAAAAGTTATTAAAATAAAAACTCATACATATACAGCATGTAGTCTATTTTATAAAATTTAGTTATACATATTATATATAATATCGATATATTCTAAACTTAATTTTATTAATTTTATTTCTGGTTTTATGTGACTGAATTACGCAGCTACTTATGAAATAAGTAACTTGATTTTTATGTTATTATTATCGTTATTACTTAATTTTCACCAACTCTTAATTTATATTAGTTTAAATTTCAATAAGCAATCTTTCTCAGTAATACAATTTTTGATTTTGTGACTTCTACTAATTTTAATTTAGATTAGCTTATTTCTAATCTTTACCAAGGTATATTATATAATATATATATATATACATAATATCTGTTTATGTGTTAATTATTAAATCTTTCACATAGTGTTAGTTTTGGTTATATATGCCCTGCATATACTCTAGAATATATATAGTATTGTATAAAATTTCAGAATTGTACAATATATTCATTCAATTATATATATACTCCAGAATAGTAGTTAAGCATACTCTTTATTATATTCTTAGTATTATTTTGGCATGAACATGTTCAAATGCCTTATGATTCAGATAACAGACTGTATTAAGTAGAAGCTTTGTCGAAAGCTAAAATACTTGTCTTTGATAAATGATTTAATTAATAGTCAGATCTGTTAAATTATTAATACCTTGAAAAACTTTTTAAAAACAGCAGAAAATTGCCACTATATTATCAAGTTTGCATATTTCCTGTTGTTTTATCAGAGTTAATAGAGATACACCTATGTTTAATTCAATTAAAATCTGAAATTTTGAATAGATATTATAATAAGATTATAGAATTAATTAAATTTGGGATTTGATACTAATACCTGCAGGTTTAATAAATAATTAATTCAATTTAGCAAGTAATTTAATTACTAATTTATGATTAAATTACTTGTAAAATTGAATAAATTATTAATCTATTGGTATAAAAGTAGCATTAACGTTAGTAAATTCTTTATAAGAATAAAAGTTTAATAGTTCTCTATTCGCACCTTTTATTTGTGAATTATATCTTAATTATGAGTCAAGATCCTATTTTAACTCACTCAAGAAATCAAAATGTTAATAAAACATTATATAATGATCTTGATAATTCAGATATTAGTAGTGATCTAAATTCTAATAATGAATCAGATTACTTTGATGAGTTCGAAATAGCTCAAGATATGGAAAGTTTAAATAACTTTAATAATATTGAAAATATTCAAGAAAATGAAAGCTCAGATATTGAGATGCATAGCAATACATTAATGCAACAAAATAAAGATTCTACAACAGCAAATACTTCATTAAATAAATGATTATTTTCATATGTATAGGATTTTTTTACAATTCTTGATAATAAACAACGCCAATATAATTATTGTAAAAAAATATATAGTCAATAAGTAGCTGCGCAACACAGTTGTGCAAAACCAGGAATGAGAAAATTGGTATATTATCATATCAGATATTATGTATAGATAGAACTTTAAGAGTATTTTTTATATACATGTTAGTTTTTGATAGC
>CAJVPM010002109.1:0-10510 GCA_910592325.1 Scutellospora calospora | reverse complement strand
TCGCTTTTAGCTTGCATGTTAAATATACAAAGGAGTCCCTAGTAGCAAGTCTAGTTGACCTCTGTAAAAACCGTTGTATTGTAAAAGGAACTTCTTCATCATCCACAATAAAATTTTTGTTTTTTGCTTTTCCGAATTTTTGGAAAAAAGGATCGTCAGAAAGAGTATGTTTGAATATCTAGATAAATAATATTAGAAATATTTAATAGTTTAATACTTTAATATATATATAATTTTAAGAAAAACTACTATTTTTACAAACTAAACTTGCTTACTCTAAATTAAAAAACTTAAGGTTAAATTACTAGCTAAAGAATTCTCTAATTATCTTATATTATACTACTAAAATTTTTTAATTATTTTTGTTCTTAATACTTTAAGAAGTCTAAAACAACTCATATCTAATTTTCTGTATTCAAAATCTTATAATGATAGATTCTTTAATTCAAGATACTATTTTAATAACTTCTCAAGAATTAGACCTTATTGCAACTAATTAATTAACTTTATCTTAGTATTTAAATATCTTTATATTCAATAAGAAATTCTACTAAGAATAATCACTTTAACAACTCTAGCTCTATTTTAATAAATACTCAGATAAAATCAAATATGTATTACTAATTTACTATCTAATTATAAAATTAATATATCAAAAAATTTAAATATCTTCTCATCAAATTATATATATAATAAGCTTTTTTTAGTTCTGGCTTTACTTATTGTAATACCTTCTTCTATTATTACTTCTCTTTTATACTCATATATGATAAACAAATTATAACAATATGTAAATATTAAATGTAACTTTTTTTACTAATATATAAAAAATAATAATTTATAACCTTGCTAACATAGTTTAAGTCAAGAGTAAATTAACTCTTACTCCTACCTCCTTTTTTTTTTTTAATTATATTTATGTTATCTTTACATGTATCATTTTATTTAAATTAAATAAAAAGTTAAAGAATAGATCTCGTTGTTAAAAAAAAATAAAAAATAAAAAAAATAAATATTTTGTTTATTAATATCCTAAAAGTAATATAAATATAATATAGTATTATTAATATTATTTTCAAAAATATTTACATATTAACTTGAAATCAGTATATAGTATATTTTATATACCTCGTCACTAGTGATATCATAAATAGAAACAACAATGTGGAAAATAAAATTTCAATATCATGAAGTTTTTCTGTAAAAAAATAAATTAATCAATTAGTAAAAAGTCTGTTTTTCTTTAAAAAGAGAAATTCATAAAATGAAATATAAAACGAACCAACTAATTATTAACATAGTATAACCTTGACTATGATCTCGACTGTAATTATTTAATTTTTTTATTTTTATTTTTTTTGAACTAGGACTTTGAATTTAATTGTGATCTCGATCATGAGTATTTGATTAGTTTTTTGACTTTGACCTTAACCTTGATATCGACCATGATTATTTAATTTAATTTAATTTTTTTTTTAACTTTGACCTTTGATCTTGAGTTTAATCGTGATCTCGACTACAGGTATTTGATGATTTTTTTTTTTTGTCTTTGACCTTGGTCGTGATCTCGACTACGATTAAGTTTTTTTTTTTTTGACTTTGACCTTGAGTTTAATCATGATCTCGACCACGGGTATTTGATTTGATTTTTTTTTTTTGACTTTAACCTTGATTGTGATCTCGATCTTGACTACAATTATTTAATTTTTTTTTTTTTTTGATCTTGACACGATTATTTAATTTTTTTTTTAAAGCTTGACCTTGATTTCGATAGTATAATGGAAAGTAATTTTTATTGGTTGTTTATTTTCTATTGAAAAGTACTATTACACAAACTTTTTATATGAGTTTACAATAGAAAATTTAATTCCAATTGGAACAAGTCAAAATTTTTTTAATTACAGAATTAAGGTTACCTAAAATTTCGCCAGATTGTTTTTTAGAAATAAAGATTTTATAAAAACGTTTGAAATCAAGTGAGATCAAGTTTTTCACCAACTTTTACTAGAAGTGATTCTGACAATGCCAGTATATAATACAAAGAAATTACATTAAATTTTTGGCATTTTAAAATGAAACAGCTAATAAAAATCTACAGCTTTTTTGATTAAAAGTTTCTGACTTTACATGAGCAAGTTATAAAGTGTTAGTGTAATGACTGAATGCAAATATACGCGCGATTTAACTCCAGCTGTTAACTTGATTAAGTGAAAGGAATTAATTCAAATATCAATGATAGTTTGGTTTTAATAAAAGTACGATTATTGTTTAAATTTTATTATGTAAATTTATTTATTAGTTACGAGGTTTTAATTCTGTCTCTCGTTTATTAAAAGTTCTACTCACGCTTTTATACATTTCAGTCAATAGGAAAGTATATCCTTTCTAGTACTTACTACTTACACAAGAGGCTTCGTGCGATCACGCTATCCTCATGCTAATATGTACGTATATAGCCTTACAGATTTAAGCAAAAGGGCTTTAACTATCATTATTACTAAATATGTACAGATACTTAATCTTACTCGTATCAGAGAAGTTAATCATAACATTAGATATCAATCAGTTATATGCTGCGATTATTTAACTTTTTTTTTTTTTTTTTTTTTTTGATATTCTTTCTTTTGACTGATTTTTTATAGCTTAATTGATTAAATATATAGTATTTAAATTACTAAATATTATTTAAACAATAACAGAAAAAAAACTTTCAATTTTTTATATTTTGAATTTTTTTTCGCACTATTTTATTCTATATTCTTTTTCCATAAACAGGAGCATTTCGCTTTCTGTGTACACTGTAGGATAGGGGACTATCACATCATAAGTGATTGTCCAGAAATTCCCGAAGAATTCAAATGGACGTGCATAAAATGTTGGAAAAAACACCACATGGCAATGTTTTTCTCTCCAATAACAAGATTACAATATCGAACACGACATACTATTAAAAAACACCAATGTCGCCGCCAATACCAACTCTTCTATTGCCGCTTCCAATGCCGCTTTTGGTGTCATCACCAATACCGCCTCTGTTGCTGCTTCTAGCAATTATTTATGCTTCTTTTGTGGGATGGAAACAGCGTTGTAAAGGTGAAACACCTCGATAATTTTATTTTGAACCGTACTAAAATAATTGCAATGTTTGTAAAATCGCAATAAAGTATGGTTATTAAAAACAGCTCATTTGTCGAGCTGATTCTTGTCGATTCTTTGGGGGTTGGATAAAGCGAAGCAGTTTTAATTTAAACGTTTATTTATTTAACATTAGGGTTAGGGACATATATAATCTTGGTTGCGGTACTGATGTCTCTCTGACAAGAAGTAAGTCATCTTGTAGTGGAGGCCATGTGACGTTCCCCGACATTTTTTATTAAACTAGTGATGTCGTCATAACTCATTTCTACATTTGTTAAAATTAAAGTAGCTACTTTAAAGGTTTATATAGTTTATATTTTCGAAGTTTAGTTTAAACTGTAAAAACTTGTAAACTATTTATACTTGCAATAAAACGATAAGAACTCAAAAATAATAAACTATTTTATTTAGCGAAGATTTATTAACTTTAAGCATTGTTCATATTTAATATACTGTATTACTAGCATTTTACGTTTTACTGTTATATAATTTAGCAACTAATCATTATCGATCTAAGTTCCTAAGACCTCATCAACTATATTCGACGCTTCTAAGACCATATTTCCGTAACCTGCTTGATGTTAATTTAGATTGTAATCTAATTTTTTTTTCACATTTGAAATTCATATTTGCTGAAACTAAAAGAAGATAGTGTAAGATCCACTATATTAAATATTTTCGATCTCAAGTACATCAGAACTTGCCGAAGTGACAATGACTCATAATATAAGTCTCGTCATTATTCTGAATAATGTTTACATTTAAAAATCCCCGGCTATACAAAATAATTTTTAAGAAAATTTATATATAAAACTTGTATAATTTTATTTTTTTTTTAAAAAAAAAAAATCCACCCGGTTATTATAATATATAAAAGAAAAAAAAAAAATTTCAAAAGTTTACAAGTTTTGACCAGGCCGGGTTGCAAATATACCATACCTGATGGATCGTCAGTACTGTTCCTGATAGGATCGAAAAAAAAAAATCAAATTATGTACCGTTCCTGATAGAATCCTAAAAATTACATTACTATCAAAGTATAAACCATGGCGCAAAAATTTGAAGCTTAATAATGACTACCTAAAGTCAATATTCGGGAAACAACAAAAGATTATTAAATAACTGCAATTATTTTTCGGTCATAATAAACGTTTTTAGCGTAAAATTTAGAAATAATCCTTATTTATTATCTTAAGGATCGATGTTAGGTAAATTATTAAGTTTACATTAAGATCAACGTTATGAATCAATCAAGAGTCGAGACTTTGGCATCCTTATTATAACTAATCACATTATGAGAAATTAGTTTCGGGTTCTTTTAAGAACCCTATCAGGAATATATTTTTGCGGCCGGGTTTTGTATGGCCTAAGCATTTCATACACTCTAAACCGACCATCAAAATTGATTTAAATATAATACGTATTAAAAAAAATCTCAAACTATATTTTATTTTAATGTTAGTTTAGTTTTATTTCTTTTAATCAACGATGAGGTGGTTGATCGCGTAATAAAATCAAACATATGGGCTGGGTGCTGAGAAAAGGGACCAAATTGACAATTTTTTTTTAAGCCTAACTAGTTCAAAATATTATCTCGGAAATATTTTTTACTTAAGGAGCAAATATTGTTGTCTTAATAAAATTTTTGCAATATAGCTCTTTAAAGTTTGAATTTTCTTATAATTTATTATAGAATTTATAACGAATCAATTTTCTGCAAGATATCGTTTAGGCCAATCAGAATTCTTGCTAACAACCAATAAAAACAATTTCTAACGATTTTTTTGTCGAATTCAATGATCCAAAGGTACCTGTTAAATAAAAAAATTATTAGGTCCTTTATTTTGAGAACAGTAATAAGGCAGGAATTCAAAAAAATGTCTACTGTTAGTGAAGCAGTTGAAAAACCTAAAGAGAACTCTCAAGTTTTAAAAGATAGAAAACAGAGTAAAAAAGCTAATAAGGGAGGGACTATTTCTGAATTTCCTTTAGAGGTGATTAGCTCTTTCGGTTTATACTAGCTCTATAAGCTCTTAGTAAGTTACTAATTTATTGATTCTGATTAAAAGCTGTCTCCTCCACCTGAATATTTGACACATCGTATTAAATTATTTGAAGAATGGAAAACAGTATATGACGAAGAAATCAAAAGTAAGGTAACTTTGCATCAAAAAATTGTGATTTATGACACTAATGCGTCTTAGAACACTTAGATGACACGTTCATTACCTTCACTCAAATGCTCGCATAGAGAAGCCACGCGTTCCAATTACCGTAACTTTTCCGGATGGAAAAACGAAAGAAGCTATTACTTGGGAGACCACTCCTTTAGACCTTGCCGAACAAATATCTAAATCATTATCCGAACGTATTGTGATTGCCAAGGTTTATTATTTATTATTATTATTATTATCATTTTTTTTTGTATTATTTCGTTAAATTATTCAAAAATACATGTCTTTTAATAGGTTAATGGTGAATTATTTGATTTGGTCCGACCACTTGAAACAAATTGTACTTTGGAATTATTGGATTTTGAGCACGATGAAGGTAAATTTGAAATATATTCGAATTATTTTCAAAATTATTTATTTCATAAACTAATAATATCCTAGGAAAAAAGGTATTTTGGCATTCAAGTGCGCATGTTCTTGGTGAAGCCTGCGAGCGTCATTATGGATGTCATCTTTGCATAGGACCACCTCTAGATGATGGCTTTTATTATGAAATGGCTATTAAAGATCGGTAAATGTTGTTTTATTTACCTTTTTATTTTATGAGAAAATTAAATTTAATTATTATGATCTTTTAAGTGTCGTGCACCAAAGCGATTATGAAGCTCTTATTACAATCGCAAAGAAAGCTATTAAAGAAAAACAGCCTTTCGAGCGTTTGGTTGTTCCCAAAGAAAATTTATTGGAAATGTTTAAGGTATATTTTTATTTATTTATCTTGTTTGTCATTTAAAATAATCCTAATACATATTATCCATAATATTTTGCTATTAGCATAACCAATATAAGGTTTATTTAATAAACTCAAAAATACCCGATGGAACATCCACCACCGTGTATCGTTGTGGTCCTTTAATAGATTTGTGCATGGGACCTCATGTCCCGCACACCGGTAAAATTAAATCCTTTGACATTACAAAGGTAAGTATTTCAAAACGTATAACAATACACATGTACTTATAATAATAAACAATTTTATATATTAAAAAATATTATAGAATTCTGCGTCTTATTTCCTTGGTGATTCAAAGAACGATTCACTCCAACGTATATATGGTATATCTTTTCCGGATACAAAACAAATGACTGAATATAAAAAGTTTGTTGAAGAGGCAGCCAAACGCCATCATAAAAAGATCGGCCAGGTATCATATATATATTCGTGCTGATGCTGCACATTATTTATATAGTATTAATACATATTTTATTATAGGATCAAGAATTATTCTTCTTTGACGAACTCAGCCCTGGTAGTTGTTTCTTTCTTCCAAATGGCACTAGAATTTACAATACACTAATGGACTTTATAAAGGTCTGTTTCTATTGAAAGTGATTATAAAAATATTAATGGTTCATAATAGTTAATAGTTCTAAACTGGTTTATTATATAGTCAGAATATCGGAAAAGGGGGTATCAAGAAGTGATTACACCAAATATGTACAATACAAAATTATGGGAACGATCAGGACATTTGCAAAATTATGAGGTTCGTGCCTCTGGTTGATATTTTTAATTTTTTAAACAATATTTTAAATAAAATACCTTTGTATCAGGAAAATATGTTTTGTTTTGAAATCGAAAAAGAAAAATTTGCATTGAAACCAATGAATTGTCCAGGCCATTGTCTAATGTTCAAACATAGAGATAGATCATATCGTGAATTACCTATCCGTTTAGCAGATTTTGGCGTTTTACACCGTAATGAATTAAGTGGTGCATTGGCAGGACTTACACGTGTAAGACGATTTCAGCAAGACGATGCGCATATTTTTTGTCGACATGATCAGGTTAGTTGATTTAATTCTTCGTACTTTAATTTTTTTTTTTCATTTGAATATAGAGTAATCAATCTTATTTGGATGTTTAGGTAGAAGAAGAAATCAATGCTTCTCTGGAATTCTTAAAACATGTTTATGGCGTTTTCGGGTTCACTTTCCAACTTAAATTATCTACTAGGCCTGAGAAATATTTGGGTACTATCGAAGTTTGGGATCAGGCTGAAAAGGTGAGTTATCAAATTATTATTTATTCTATACATATATTTGGTTATTGATTTATTTATTTGTAGAGGTTGGAAGATGCGCTTAATAAATTTGGTGAAACATGGGAGCTTAATCCTGGTGATGGCGCCTTTTATGGTCCAAAGGTAATATTTTGATCAATTGAGTGATCACCAATTGTTTATTATTGTTTATGTCCATTATTCATGGATTTTAAATTAAATTCTATCATACTCAAGATTGATATTACAGTGTCAGATGCTATAAAAAGGAAGCATCAGTGTGCAACATTACAGCTTGACTTTCAACTTCCAGAACGTTTTGAACTTGAATATCATACTAATATAGTTGGTGACTCTGATAAATCGTATGATCGTCCAGTTATGATTCATCGTGCTATATTGGGTTCAGTAGAACGTATGATTGCCATTTTGTCTGAACATTTTAGCGGAAAATGGTAAACTGCTTGATGACTTATCCGGTCGTTATTCATTTTATACGTATTAAAATCACCCTTTACATTTTTTAAGGCCCTTCTGGTTATCTCCTCGCCAAGTGATTATCATTCCAGTTGCAAATACCTTTAGCGATTATGTCAAAGTGGTTTTTGATGCGTGCTTTGATGCTGGTTTATATGTTGAAAGTGATTTGGGTGAAAATACTTTGAATAAAAAGATTCGTAATGCTGAAATCGCTCAGTTTAATTTTATTTTCGGTTTGTTACGCTAGAATTAATTTCAACTATATGAATTTTTTATGCACAATCTAATTACTTTTTTAATGAATTTCATTTATTAGTTGTGGGCTCTGAAGAAGAAGCCACCAGGTCAGTTAATATTCGTAATAGGGATGATGTGGGTACCAAGGCAAAAGGACAAACTATTCTTCTTGACGAAATTGTTGAAAAACTTGTGAAATTGAAAAATGAAAGGCGTCTCCAAAATAGCTTATTATAAAAAATATTTATATACAAAATTTCATAAATATAATATAAGTATGTGATTTTATATTAGTTGAACCCTTTTGTTATTTTTGATAGTATAGTGGAGGTTTATCTGGATGGGTTAATTAATCAATAAAATTAATAGAAAATTTTATTCAATAACTGATAATCAAAAAAAAAAAAAAAAAAATGAAAACTATTGTGCGAGTAGTTTAGTCACGTCAAGTACTTATAATTACCAAAAAAAAAAAAATACATGGGCTGCCGTCAATAGAAATCAAGCAAATTTTTTCCAAATAAATTTTTTTGAAATTTTAAACAAAAATATTTCAACAAAAACTTTATCAATTTTAATATTTTTTTTTTTAAAATAAATGTTAAAGTTTGTTTAAATACCTTTTTGCTAAATTATAAATGGCGATCCATCGCATATAGCAGCCAATCTTATTTAGGGTTAGTAAATTTTATTTTTAATCTGTAGTCTATTTTTAGACAAATTTGTTTAGAAATTTGTATAATATTACTATGTTCTATATTTTTATAAAATTAAAATATTCAAACAAAAAAAAAATATAAGTTGTCTATAATACTAAAATTATATGACTTTTAAGAAATTTTTTATTTAAAAAATTTTATTACTTATTCTTGATAAACTTATTAATTATTAGTTATCTGTTTTTTTTAAAATTAGAATTATAGTCAAATCTTTCTATAATAATATACTTGGTTTAAAGAATTTGGTGCTTATAGAAAGTTTATGTTTATATATATAAAGATTAAATTTTTTTGAAAAACATATTCTTTTCATAGATCATTTTAACCAAATTTGAAGCAAAAGAAAAATCACAGGAAAAACAGATTTTTACTAAGAAAAACTACAAAGTCTATTAAGAAAATAGTATTTTAATAAAGAAAGCTCACTAGAAACTTAGTAGCAAAAAAGAAAAAACTCTTCTACTAAATAACAAAATGAAGAAAAGAAATTTCTAATCAAAATTTTTACTTTTTACAAAAATTGTTTATTTTTTTGAGAGATTTGGTAAACTTCTAAAAAGCTATTACTAATCATTACACAAAATCTAGATCACAATTACTTCAAATTTAAAAATAAAAAATGTAAACTTGTTTGTTTTGATATTATAATAACAACAAGTAATACATATATAACAACAAGTTACATTATATACAAGTTGATACACTAAACTCAAACTGGACAACTTCTAAGAGGCTACAAATAAAAACAAAAATTTTGAATTTTTTACTAAGAAAATCTAAAATTAGTCAAATTAGTATTCATAGAATTAATAAACAGAAACTTAGGTCTGGCGATCTTAGTGTAGTGGTTAAGTTGCCAGACTGCCATGCAAGAGGTCTAGGGTTCAAATCCCACTGTATACAAAATTGAATAACTACCTAGACATCTGTATCTAACTTACGTAAAACTCTGCTCATTTTTGGAGTTGTAACTCTGTAAATCACATTGTACTAATGCCAATCAGGGTATTGGAAGTGTGACAGAGCGTTTGGCGAGGCATAATATTACACAAATAAATCTTGATAGGAAAAATATCAGTGTGATGGTAGTTAATCACAGGATGATATATGACACTGATCTATGAGCAGGGGACCTGCATAGTAGAAATCCCAAGTTAGATGAAGTAGTATGGATTTCAATAATCATACCAGTTTATATCTGATTCAGTGAAAGAAATTTGTAGCTGAAAGATGCGACCGAGCAGGTGCGAGTAAGTCCATCACACAAGGTCATACAGCAATACCAACCTGACTTGGCACTAACTGAATTAGGAGGATCTGTCTCATGAAATATTCAAAAACATAAAGGACCGATTCAGTGGAAGGTCACAGTAGGAACCGGGTTTGTACGAACATCGAATAAAGGTATATGCAAGCTAGATTGGAATATAGCGTAGCATAGTTGGGTACTACAGCACCCTATCAGTTAAGGAGTTGGTGAAGGGACACCTTGTGATAGGGTCTAGGCTTCAAACCATAAAGTTTGTAGACTAATGTCAGCTCAGGTGTCTTCCAAGAGAAGTAGCACGGGGTTAGGCGAATTTGATAAAATAAGGATAGAATATGAGTAAGTGTCATAGGGTCAGAGAGTTTAAATAGGTAATCTTCAAATAGATTTCAGGTATAGCAGCTAGTGTAGAACCTTCAGGCGGACTACTTA